>APFE030169083.1:231542-243569 GCA_000404065.3 Pinus taeda
AATTATTCTGATATCAATTACTTCTTTGTTGCTATTTTCTCTGGCAGATTAAGGAGCTGGATGGTGACTCATTCTGTCGGCTGCTTATCTTTAGACCTTAGGTGATGAATGGCGAGCATCGGCTGAATCTCTGGCGGTTTGTTTGTTCGTGAGCTGAGCTGGGCGGCAAATGTGGCATCTTGGATTTCAGGGATCATGTACTGAACAGCATCGGTTAAACATTTAATGGCGGCTCGTTGTTCATAAGGTTTAATGAGGAAGTGCCAATATGTTTCTATACTTAGGCTGTTAACCCCGGCGATTAGCTTCCCTGTTTTCTCTAACTCTGGGTAAGATAATTGTTCCAATGTATGAGCTGTAACTAACTTTCCAGGTGTACACTGGGTAACAATGTTTGATAGGTAAAGCGTATCATTAACCAGATCAATTAGATTGTTGGAAGTCAATGTGCTTCTTGAGGCTGCCCTTTCTGCTTTCATTACCTGTGTATGCCATTCTGTGAATAGTATGTTTTTATGGACTTCAAGTATTTTCGGCAGGTTAGAACCTTTTGCTTCCTTTGAATCTTGCCACTCAAGGTGCGCTGTGATAATTTCATCGGCTTGATTCAACTCATCTCTTGCCTTTTCTACTCGATCGCTTACAATTGTGGCTAATTCACACAATGGTTCTGCTTGAGCTAGATATTGAGCCAATGTCTTGACTTGCGATATAAGCACATTGTTAACTATTGTTGCTTCTTTTCTGAATTCTATTACCTGTGAATTTCCTTTGAAGTTATCTAGTTGTGCTGTAATCTGAGCGATCTGTTCATCCTTATTTTTCAATAATTGCTCATTTGCTTCTTGTAATTGTTCTAGAGCTTTTTGCAATTCATTTTGTCTGTAGACTGCCGACTGATTAATGCTCTGCTTTTCCTCTTCCCATTGTTTTGCCAATTGCTCATTCATCTGTTGTTGTTGCTCTAACTGTGCCTCGGTTTGTGTCACCTTTTGTTTCGCTGCTGCCAACTCTTCTTGTAAAGCGGAAATTTCTTGCTCCCTTGTTTTAAGCAGAAGACTTACCTCGGATGCTTTGTCTATAGTAGCAGCTGAATAAGCTCCAGCATACTGTGAGAGTTTGGTTAGATCATCGGAGGGGTCTTGTTTCTGCTTCCATACTACATTGCCCATAATGGTTGACTCGGGAAAGATAGAAGGTTGATCAGGCCTTTGTCTCTTCCTCGATCGTTTTACTACAGCTTTATATTTTGGGCTGTAGAAGACACTTAGCGGGGGAATATCTTCTACCTGTAGCATAACTTGTTCACTAGGGCTTTTCGGAATGATCTCCACCTCTTTTGACTTTGGTGTGGTGCTAGTTATGCTTAAACCCTGAGATAAAGTTTTTCCTTGTTCAGTGCTGCTTTTGGGAGTATCTGTGCCCTGTGAGTCTTTATTTCCGCCGATAATGGTGGTGAAATGTTGCCATTCCTTTTGCAATTGAGGATTTGTGTCAACATTCTTATTGATATCGGTGGTGCTTTTAGACTGGGATTCTTTAAGGATTTGCTCTTGCTTTTCTTTTTCTCTCTGCTCCTGTGCTTCCCGTTGTTTTTCTGCCTCTTTCCTCTCTGCCTCTTTCTTCTTCTCTGCCTGTTCTTTTTCTTTCTCTGCTTTCTTCTTCTCTGCCTGCTCTTGGCGCTTTTTATCATCCTTGTCTCTCTTCAAGCGTTCTTGTTGATCCCGTTTCATCTTCTCTTCTTGCTGCTTCCTTTGTTGTTCTTCCTGCTCTTTATTGTTGGTTTGAATTGTAGCAGGAGGCTTCTTAGTTTGCTGTTTGCCTGGGCCACTTGATGATGCTGCTTGGTCAGTTATTAACAAATCCAAAGGCAGAGTTTGCAACCTCTGTTCTCTGAGTTTATTAAACTCGATTAATCCTTCATCATTATATTGCCTCTTGGCAAGTTGTATGACCTGAAATATTGATTCGGCCGATTTGAACATGTCATCAAACATATCGTCTTTGTGATTGAATGTTGCTAACTTAGCATGGTCCAAAGCAGCATACGCTGTTTTCTTTGGATCATATAGCCTATTGGGCAGGGTAGCAAAATTTAAAACTCGGATCTTTGAAGCTTCTTTCTCTGCATGCTTTATATCATTTAGTGTGAAAACCCCACATCTAAAGGGGAAGGTAGGCCAACCCCTTTTCTTCTCCTTTCTAAGGGTCTGAGTGGTGCTTTCTGCTGTTATTTGGTAAGCAATCTCCCTTGCTAACAGTTTATCGGGGACATATAAAGGAAGGACATGAGGGTTTGCTTGGCTTCCAAAAACCCTAATGTAGGTGAAATGCTCTTCTCCAAACCAACTACCTACCGCAGGCAAATCAAAAGAAGCAAGGTAGGAAATCTTGGGAATAGGTTTGTCAAAAATTGCGTAATATACAGGGACCATGAAACCATTGCAAATTTGGTACATATGGTTTTTATAAGAGGGTTTCCACATTTTCCGATGATAAATGTGGATGGGCGAGGGGTCCTGCACGGTCCACCTCCAACCAAGAATGGGGAATTCAGAATTAAAACACAGAGTATCCAAGATATATGCACTATAGTAAAAAGGAGGAATTATTCTTTCACTGACTCTAGAGTTATTCCTAAAATTGATAACGGCTGTTGCTAGTTTATCTGATAGAATAGTGGCCCAATCCATAATAACACTGTTTACTGCCGCTTCCATGAGAGGAACCATTTCAATGGTGAAGACGGCGGAATCATGTAAACCCCACAATCTACACATCATTATGCCGGCATAACAATAAGGAGAACACAGAGAGTCGACTGAGTACTTACCGGAGGATTCATGTTTGTGTTTGGCTGGGTTCCCCCTCCACTCCTTAATAGGCTCAGATTCGATCGCGTGTTCACTTGCAAATTTTTTCAGAAAGGTGCTATTATATACTTGCTCTGGCGCCGGCAAATGGTACATTTGTCTCAGATCTTCAGGCTTGAATGACCCAAAAACTCTTCCATCCTTTGTGACGAAAGTCCTATCAGTGAAGGGGATTTCTTCAATCGCCCATTTCACCACGTCAGTATAAGGGAGCATTTGTTCTCTAGCTGCAATTCTGTGGAGGAATGAGTCCGCCAAATCTTTAATACTGTTTTCTGACTTATCAGATGAATCCGCAGTAGCTTCGTCTACTGCTTGTGCTGGTTTTTCGGCTTCTATTAAGTCGTAGGTCCCTTGCCATGTGGTCTTTGCTAGGCCTGCGCATGTAGTGTCGGATATTAAACCTTTCTTGCTACTTGGCGTTGATTGTCCTGTGGCTGGTGCATTTGGAACATTGGCGGCCTTCTTGGACTTTTTCCCCATCATGTTTTGAGTTCTCTGGTAGAAATCTATCCTGCAACAGAGAGTAAGACTTGGCGTAACACAGAGATAATAGAGAGACTCAAAGATGATATTCGAATGTAAAAGATTAACGTTAATATATCTGGCTTTTATTGAATGGCGCGGAGGCAATCTTTTAGCAAATCTAAGGGCAGGGATTCATTATGTAACCGTATAAGGTCTGCCACCTTTATAAATGCCCATTACTCTGAATTTGATTCGTAAATCTCTTAAGGCGAGGAGAGGACGTATGGGCGGCCGGGTCTGAGTGATTATGCCTTAATTACCAATAAATTGGCCTTCCAATCACTTAACTGGCTTTTTATCGAAAAATGTGCTTTACCGCATCGCAAGGAAAGAGGGGCGTGAAAGGCTTTAACAATGGGTTTGGATATCACTTATCGCCGATTGCGATATCGCATCGGCAGAAAACCATATGAGCGTTAAAAGTGGTACAAGAAGATTGCTGATTGCCGATTGCGATATCGCATCGGCGAGGAACATAGCGCATATGTGTTTAAAAGGGAGTGGGGCCGATTGCGATATCGGCGATGGCTTTATCGCATCGGCAGAAAACCATATGCGCGTTAAAAATGATACAAGGGTTTCGCCGATGGCCGATTGCGATATCGCCGATGGCTTTATCGCATCGGGGATTTACCATGTGGTGTTTTAAGGATGCACAAGAATTTCGCCGATGGCCGATTGCGATATCGCCGATGGCTTTATCGCATCGGGGATTTACCATGTGGTGTTTTAAGGACGCACAAGAGTTTCGCCGATGGCCGATTGCCGATTTCGCTGATGGCTTTATCGCATAACTTTATTCGCGCCTTATGTTTTTTCTTTAAAAATGAAATAAAGCTTTTGATATCAATTTTATTTCCTAAGAGGGACCCATTCCATATTCTAATGTTTTTTGAAAAAAGCTATTGATGAAATGGGGGGTTGTTTTGCAAGGCACAACAATTGGCGATTCACTGGGAGGACCAGTTATCTCTGGAAAAGTCAAAAGTACTTAAAAATTTTTGGAATAGAATTTCATCCATAAGGAAAATCCTGGTATAACTAGTTATCTATATATCCGGAGTATTACAGAAATAACTTTGATTTTTCCTCCTTTTGAACACTCTTAAAAATTGATACATTTAAGATTTCAAATAGGCCTTGCTTGGATTATTAGTAAGAGAAATAGGGGCTTTTTCAAATCAGCTTTTATAATATACTCGCTTGTCATAGGTAGAGCCTCTGCTTCCAGCAAACATTTATAGTCTCGACAGGGATACCTTTTAACCATTTGATTGTCCATTGTCCCACTTAATCAAGATTATAATTATCAGAGTGAATTCAAAACATGTTTTCATATTTTGTTAAATTCTTTTATCTTGTATTAAGATAAAAAGCCATTGTCCTGGTTTGGTGGCCAGCTGTTGACAATGCCACTCACTGGTAGTAGTCTTAGCTGAACAAGCCAGCTCGTAATGAGACTTCTTGTCTTGAAATTTCAAGCCATTACCCTGTTTTGGTAGACAGTATTTGGTAATGTCAGCTAAGCTATTTTCCTATGATCGTGGTAAGCAGGCTTATGATAAGACCTCTTATCTTTAATATCTTTATATTTTAGAATTACACTCTGAAAAATCATCACCTTCAGTGGATGGGGTGGACAATCATTTCCTTAAGAATTAATGGATGACAAGTTGGGAGTTAAAGATGCTGATGTTGAATTGGCTTCTATTCCTGATATTAATAACCATTTGGGGTCAATTTGAAAACAAAAATAACCACTTATTATTTTTATGTTCTAAAAAGGAATTAATCAAAGTCAATCTGCGATTTCTGGATACAAAAGACATCTAATTTCCCAAAACAGTATTCTTTTTGGTTGAAAATTCTATTGTTTGAAAACAAGTACTGATGATAATTCTATAAGAAAACTAGTTTAGACATAGTAAAGGGCCAATGAAAAATGCCTTTCAACTTTATTTGCTAAAATCTACAAGCTAAAACGGAAAAACACCTACTAAAAATAACACTGAGAAGGGGTTACCTTCTCAATTGAAGAACTTTTTGAGGATTAGGCCATTTACAGGGAGAGATTCCCTCACACCTGTTAAGTCTTGCAATAGAAATGTTGAATGGCCTATTTTTTCACAAATCTGAAATGGTCCAAGCCACAACTTTTGGAACTTGGTGTGTTTACCTTTGTCCTCATGGGCTTTATCCCATTTCAGAACTAGATCACCAACTTGGAAATGTTTGGATCCTGATGAAGCTGAGTCAAACGCTGATTTGATGATTTGCTGATGCTTAGTATGGGTATCACTTGCTTTTTCTCTCTCTTCTTCAAGTTTTAAAATTTGATCATGTCTGAGCTGAATAGAGGATGAAGGCTTTTGTTCAATGAATTGTACTAGGGCTAGAGAGGGTAGAACAAGATTTGTAGGTAACATTGCTTCCTTGCCATATACAAGATTGAATGGGGAAGTTCCTATAGAGGCCTTTTGAGTTATCCTATCAGCCCATAATGCGAAGATTAATGTTTTATGCCAATTCCTATGATTTTGCTCAATTGTTCGTTTAATAATTTTGATCAGATTTTTATTAGTAGATTCTGCCAAACCGTTACCTTGAGGGTAGTAATTAGCTGAATACTTTAATTTGAATCCCCTTTTAACAGCAAAATCAATCATAGAGTTGCCCGAAAAATAGGAAGCATTATCAAATACAAGGGCAGTAGGAACACCAAACCTGGTAATAATGAATTGATCGATGAATTCTATGATTGCCTCAGAATTTGCTGTTTTTAAAGGAACTGCTTCTACCCATTTAGTGAAGTAATCGGTAGCAGTGAGAATGTACTTATGCTGCTTTGAAGAAGGTGGATTGATTTCTCCGATGATGTCTAGTCCCCATTGATCAAATGGCTGTTCAATGTTGACTGGTTGCAGAGGGAAAGCTGATTTTCGTTGCCTTCCTCCAGCAGTTTGACAATTTAAGCATTTTCTCACATACTCATGGGTATCTCTGAAAAGGGTTGGCCAGTAGTATCCAGCATGAATGATCTTGTGAGCTGTAGTGTCAGCTCCAAAATGTCCTCCTGCTGGTCCATCATGTAATTCCTGCAACACCTTTTGGGCTTCAGTTTTTTCAAGGCATCGTAGCAGAATAGAATCATAATTCCTTTTGAAAAGCACATCATCAATAAGTGAAAAACTTTTTGCTTTTAATCTGAGGGCCCTTTTGCTTTTATAAGATAAGTGAGGAGGGGCATATCCATTTTTTAAATAAAATATCAAATCTATATATTGAGATTCTGAGTTGGTGACACTTATCTGATTGATTTCTTCGGTTGGATCTGTGTCGCTTGATTCAGGTATGTTGGAAGCTCCTGCTAATACCCTGCAAAAACCTTGGCCTCTAACAATCTTCGCTGGCTTGATGTCTAAATCATATTCTTGAAGTGCAGTGACCCAGTTAGCCCTTTTTTCACCCAGTTCCCTTTGCATTAATAATTGCCTAACAGCTGAAAAAGGAACTATTACTTTCGTATGGGTTTTTAGGAGGAAGGGTCTATAATGTTTAACTGCTTTGAACACAGCGAATGCTTGTTTTTCGACATCAGAGTAATTTAATTCAGCACCTTGAAGATTTGAACTAAAAAATGAGATAGGTGCTTCCAAGTTGTGATCGTTCAATTGGGTAAGTACTGCTGCATATGAAGTATTGGATGCGATAGTGTACAATGTGAAAGGATTAGAGAAGTTTGGAGTAATCAAGGATGGGGCATTGACGATAGATTGCTTTATCTGATTAAAAGCTTCCTTTTCTATTAATCCCCATTTAAAAACTGCATTCTTCTTAATCATTGATTGGAGAGGTGAAATGATATGAGAAAAATCAGGAACAAATCTTTTAACAAAATTTATTTGACCGAGGAATGACTGCATTGATTTCTTGTTATGAGGGAATGGGATATCCGAAATTTCTTTGATCCGATCAGGATCAATATAGATGCCATCCCGAGATACAACAAAACCCAGGAGTTTGCCTTGATCTAGAGCAAAAAATGACTTCTTGGGGTTCAGAGAAATTCCATACCTTTTGCATCTTTGGAGGATTTGATCTAAGTCATGTAAATGATTGGATCTCTTTTTAGAAAACACAGTTATGTCATCTAAATAGATGACTACTGATCTATTAATTAATCCCCTAAAAGCAGTGTCCATAGCTCTCTGGAAAGTCGCTCCTGCATTTATAAGCCCGAAAGGCATCTTTTGATATGCATATGTTCCCCATTTTGTTCTAAATGTTGTTTTAAGTTGGTCATCAGGATGAACCAAAACCTGGTTGTATCCTGAGAAACCATCAAGAAAAGACATCAATTCAGAACCTGCCACAGATTGGAGTATTTGCTCCATAGTTGGCAATGGAAAATTGTCTTTTAAACTTGCTCTGTTTAAATTTCGGAAATCTATACAAATTCGAATGTCGCCATTCTTTTTCCTGACAGGCACCATATTAGAAACCCAATTAGAATGTCGGACTGGGAAAATAATTTTAGCTTTGAGGAGTTTGTTAAGTTCCGACTTAATCTGACTTTCCAAATTGGGATGAATTTTCCTTAGCTTTTGTTGTATAGGTTTTTGATCTGAAAGCATTGGAATTGTATGCTGGATGATAGACGTGTCATAAGTCTTTAGGTCATCATATTTCCAAGCGAAGACGTGTTTATTCTTCTTCAATAGTTTGACAAATGCTTCTTTCTCTTGTGTAGAAAGTCCTAGTCCTAAATTTATATTCTGAGGAATTTGATCAGTACCCAAATTTATTAACTCAAACCTTAGGGTAGAACTTTGGATTTTTGTGTTGGTTACAGGTTTAAACCTGTCTTTTATATCATAAAGATCTTCAAGTTTCACCACTGGCTTGGGAATTGCATTTTCTTGGGATGCCTCTTTAATTTGGGAATCGTGTTCATCTTCTTCAATGATCTGGTTATCATAGGACTTTTCGGAAGTCAAGAAGTGGAGAATATCATTGTCATGATTAAAAACTCTCCAATTGGTGACATTGTCAGGGATCGAAGGTCTGAAAATTAACTCTACAGAAAATCTATCAGGGCTGTAATCTTCTGAAGGCAGGAGCTTTGAGGCTACATTGGCCAGTAGATCAGCAGCTGAATTCTGGGATCTGGGGATAGAAGAAATATTAAATGCTAAGAATTGTGAAGTGAGGTCTTGCACAAGTGATTGGTAATGCTTTAGATGGTTTGAAAGGCAATGAATTGCGTTTCTAACCTGTTTAACGATGATTTCTGAATCACCAAAAACCTTTAAGTATTGCACTTTAAGGCCGATTGCCTTATATAAACCCTGAACTAGGGCTTCATATTCAGCTGTGTTATTTGTGCATTCAAATTCTAACCTGCAAGACAGCATCGTTCTTTCTCCATTTGGATTAACCAAAACGCAACCTGCTCCTGAGCCTTCACTAGACTTAGAGCCATCGAAATATAAAGACCAAAATAAAGGTGTATTAACCGTAGTATTTACAACCTTCTCATTATCATTAAAACATCTAGACATATGCGTCTGTGAGAAATTTTCAATCTGAGATGTGAAATGATTTATTGAGAAAGGGGAGGATTGGGCAACAAAGTTGCCAAAGAATGACTCAGATGAATAATTGCCCAAAATATTATTGTTAAAAGCTACAGGGTGATTTTCCTGTTCGAAATCGGTAACTGTATGGGTCATATGTTTTTCTCGGTCTATCTTGATCTGATTTGGCTTACCTTTATAAGGGAGCCACATATGTGACCAATCAGTGGATATGTACCCATGCAATTTTTCGGACCAGTCTCTGCTTAAAATGAGACCGTAAAACTCAGGTATATCAGCTATAAGGATGTCGATTCTTTGTACTATTCTTGGATCGGCTGACAACCTGATGGTTACGGAATTAATTTCACCAACCACCTGCACTTTAGTTCTATCCAATTGAACGATATGGATAGCAGATTTCTGGGGTTCTATGTTCAGTTTGGAACAAACTGAAGCTGGCATTATATTAGAAGATGCCCCTGAGTCAATTAAACAGTTGTGCAGGTTTCTATTGTAGATTTCATAGGTTAGTAGAAATGGTGGAGTGTGAGAGCTTGACCTATCACCGATTAGAACGGAATCTGTGGCTTCAACCATACCTGGAGGAGACTGGCCTGAGTCATTTGCAGCTCTTGAACTTGGGAGAGGAGTAGAAGGGACAGCGTTTAATTCTTTAAGAAGTAACTTTTGCTGATGTTTAAGTTTGCTAAGCTCAAACATGGTTATGTTAGCTTTAGTCTTTTTCATATCATCAACAATATTGTACTCCATGGAATCGGATATTACTAATGTTTTAGAAGTTGACGAAGGAGTTGAGGGTTGATTTTGTGAAGCTGCTACAGGTGTTTTCTTTGGAGGAGTTTTCTCTTTTGTTGTAGTAGCACCAGCACTTCTTTTCTTTGTAGTTACCTGAACAGGATCAGGAACACCTTTACTCCTAGTGATGACTGGAAAGGCTTCTTCTTCATTATCTGTATCAGAATTAGGGAGTATGAAGTCCCACATTCCATGACATTCAACCACTTCTTCTTCTCCGTCTGATGGCGGGGTTGCCTCTTCTTCTTCTTCTTCCTGATCGGAGTCGGCATTTGATATGACATTAGGTGGTTTAGGTTCTGTTTTCTTGAAAGTCCTAAAAGGTCTCTTACTTGTTGATTCGGCCACCTGTTTTTTAATGTCAATCATTTCGTTGGACAGTGTTTTCAGGACTTTTTGTAGTCCCTCCATATCATATGGGTCTTTAGAACTTTTCTTTTTGGAGTCTTCTTTAAACGAAACTTTTTTGGCTTTTCTATCCTCCAAGGCAGCTTTCTTTTCTAAAGAATTAATGCGCTTCTCAACATCAAGTGATTCTTTCATGTTTTCTGCTAAGGTAGTTTTCCCAGCCCGATCTACAAAAATAGCTATATTAGCAGGCAAGGCAGTGATATACCATTCGCTTCGTATTTGTTCGCTTGGTTTGGAAGCTGTAGGGATTTTATTGAGGAGTTTATTAAAACGAGCGTTGAATTCCTTGATGGGTTCCCTATATTCTATCCTTAAGTTGGAGAGATCATTTATTAAGGTTGCTAAAGATCTATCATCTCCATACTTAGTCAAAAACTGTTCTTGGCATGTATCCCAATTAGTAATGGATCCAGAGGGTAGCGAAAAATACCATGATCCAGCTGATCCTTGTAAGGTATAAGGGAAAAGTCTGACGACAACATCTTCATGGGTCACCCCTTTTAGGTTGACCGATAGCATAAAATTATTGATATGTTCTTCGGCCTGAGTTCCATCATCCGGATTAAATTTAGGGAGCCATTTTTCTGGTGCATCGGGTAAAGGATGTAATGGCGCAGGCATATTGACTGCGCCCGGTCTCGTCCATGGATCGGCCATTATAATAGTACCAGGAATTGATACTATTATTGGGGTCCTAGATGTATGGGATGATGAAGATACTGAAGGGTGAACTGATTGAGGCGTTGAAGCTTGTGTTCCCTGGTGGACTACAATATGAAGTGGGGGAGTGGATGGTCGACTTTGCAGAAGAGAAGATGAGATGGAGGATGTGAATGAAAGTTCCTCACTGTCGGACTGCTTAGTGTGCTTTTTGGCCCTTTTCCTTTCGGGCAAGGGGAACTGGATGGGTTCTATACCAAGTTTTCCACTTTGCAATCTAGTGAGTGGATGGGAAAGGTTGAACTGCGAAGTCGTACTGCTTTGTGACAGCTCAGATTTTTGCGGTGAGATCGAGAAAGTCTGAAGTTGTTGGATTAGAGACTGGACTTCAGGGGATTCAAGGCTCAATTGTTCTGAGGGTTGATTGGTGTAAGCAGTGGTTGTTAATCCCTGTTCTTCTTGATTACGTGTTGGAGAACCAGCACGCGATCGAGAATGAATAGGGGATTCGGAGGGAGAATTACTCTTGGAATGGCTTGTGATATTTGATTTACTTGCCATTCATAGTTAAGGCCCTCCTTCTAGCGCCAAAAATGTTGATGCCTCGAAAATCGTTGCACCAACATTGGGGGAAACCACCCGGTCCGGACCTTAGTACAGCTCCTTTTCCGTTTGGTGTAGTGGCTCCGACTGGGGATAACGGGACCAGTTTCCCAGCAATAGATGAATGAGGATGAATAAATACTTTGTTGGTAATAGTAAATGGTGAATGAATATCTAAACTATTGACAGAAATGCAATAAAACTATCCCGGGAATCTATTGGAACATCTAAAGCATAGCTTTTGATGTTCTATATCCAAACAAAACAATTATATAGATGACTGCATTTATATGGACATAGAAATTAAATCATTTCAAATGGCTGCACCTAAATAGTTAAGCACGGCAATCAAAATAATACTACTAAAACTTCAAACATTCATACTATTAACGCATACATGCTGAATAGTAAGGCATATTATCTAAACATCCAATAGTGGTATGAGTAGGATTTCCTGTCATTATACATGCATACAATTAACAGTAGCAAGAATAAATACACAGCGAGATAATGTATCAAGAATGAATCTAAACAAAAGATAGAAATACCATTTAAAT
>APFE030169091.1:4652-64075 GCA_000404065.3 Pinus taeda
TTCAATGGTGTTGTGGGCACTTGATCTTTATGCTAGGTATCATGAAAAATGTGAGGTTTTAGGACCTCGAGTCCTTGTGCTATAAATTCCTAGAGAGTTGGAATTTGGGGTATTTTCCCCTTTGTTATATATATTCACTAAAAGTCAAGGTTTGGGACCCTAGGGTTGCATTCTTTAATGGTCATTGAGACTGATAGAGCTCATTGGTGTGATACACAAAGTATAGGTCTGACACCAAGGGTCTGATAATGCAACCTCGTTTCATTGAAACATTGCCATGTGGACCCCATTAAGTTGTTAGACCCTAGGGCGATCACATGGACTTGTGCATGGAGAGCTCTAATGTCGATGGGCCAATTTCGACCATCAACCATAAAAATTGCATAAGGGAGGCGAGGAGCACTTGATGTCAAGGCACTGAGATCATATGGATTGGTGGCTCTATCTCAAGTCTCAGACTTTAGACCTCGAGATTTTCCAATAGAGGTTAGAGTAGAAGGAGATGAGGAACCCTCAATGTCAAGGCACTAAGATGACATGGACCGGTGGGCTCCACCTCGGGTCTTGGATCTTGACTATGGTTTTGTAATAAGGATTGTAACGAAGAGGAAACCTTAATGTCAAAGTCCTAAGTTGACATGGAACAATGGGATACACCTCGGGAACTACGCATTATGAAGGGAGGTCACGAGTCTCGATCCTTGAACCTTAGCTATGCAATTGAGATTGAAATGGAGGGAACATTGAGAATGTAATACCAAGATGATGTGGCTCAGGGTAACATGATGATGACATGGATCGGTGGACCCTCCTCTCAGACCTTGGACCTTAATGTTTTCTAATTGAGGTTGGAATAGAAGGAAGGCCAAGAATTCGATGCCAAGATGACATGGATTGGTGGACCCTGCTCTTGGACCTCGAACCTCAAACCTTGGTGTTTTCCAATTAAGGTTAGAATAGAGGGAATGCCAAGAACCTAATGTTGAGATGACATGGCTTGGGATGATGTGGCTTTGGGGAGGACCCTACCGAGCTCGCTGGTATCCAAGCCATTACACTTTTCAAGGAACTAAGTAATAGAGTGGGCCTAAAATTCTAGTAGTTTCACCCCACACTCAAAGTAGTTTAGAACTCTTTTCAAATGGGGAAAAACCACTCTTAATGGCCCATGAACATGGAGAGTGGTATCACCTTTTCACCGTCAAGTTTGTGTTAAACTCTATGCAGGTTAACTAGATGAAATCTACGACAGTTGTCAGATCAAAAGACTCTACAAGGCCTAAAAATCGATAGTCAAGATCAATTGAGGGGTCCTCCATCATTGTCAATGTTTAAAGAGTAGGTGGGCCATGATAGGAATTAGCGCCAATCCACCTATCTTCAATTGATGGTTGAGATTAATTGCAGGGCTCCCCTTCACTAAATTCAAAACCACCATTGGGGGGGTCCACATTACCAACTGTTTATTTCATACCCAAGCATAATGTGCAAAAGGGCAAGGGACCCAATGGACAAGTAAGTGACCAAAATAGTGCCACATGGATCAAGTGAAGGCCATATGGAGATCCATGGTCTCGCATGGACCCTTCTTATTGACAAACTTTGAATGAGCATAAATTTTGATTTAGAACTTAGATTGAGATAACTTTTATTTTCTTCAAAATCCATGGATGACCTGATCACAATGGTGGTACCAAAATTAATCCCTATAATGATCACAAAAACAAAAAATTTTCTAATCCCATCTTCATAATAGATCTTAGAGATTGGGTCAGAATAAACAAGAAACACCTCCCACGACACAAGAAAATCCAAGGGGGTGCGAGTGAGTGTTACAAATTCGAAGCGATGCATTCGTCTAGGAAGAAAGAATGATCTACAATGTGAAATAAGGCAGCAAATACAACTTCCAAGTGCCATGATCCATTTTCTAATTTCAACTTGTGATCCTTACCTAGATGCGCCAAAACATTAAATAAAAACACTTCTTATGAAATAATATCTAATGTACCTCACGATCATTAACTCACCTCCATCTAATAAGCAACCCGATCAAGTGTATGAGCTTATCAATGACTTGGTGAGAGGCATCTGAGAGGGTATTATCTGAGGATCTCACAAGGATACTTGTCATAAATTTGCATCTTAGGAGAAATAAATTCTCCCAGGGTTGACCTTGTATATACATGGGTAAAATTTGCCTCCAACTTAGGGGCATGTGCTCGCCATAGAGCACATGATCCATGTTATATGATTAAGAGTGCATGGGAATCCCAACATCTTTAGTACTTGAGACTTGTAACCTGCATCACTTTGACAATTTTACTAGATTAGACAAACGAATATATCATTACTACAATAACAAGATGATATCGTCACCTTGGAATATGAAAGGTAATGAAAACTATATGTTATAAACATTTCTGAAAGTTATTTTTTCTTCCTTTTTATTTTCTTTCTGAAATAAACAAGTAAATATAAATGCAATAAATCAACGTGATAGAAAGCAAGGAAGGATGTAACATTGAGATGCATTGCACATAACCTATTCTAAGACAATCGATATTTTGAATCAATTGAGTACAGTCATACAACCAATGAAGCCACCCCAAAACCACATAAAAATGAAGAATCTTAACCTTACACTTGGTTATGAGACAAAACAATGAGATGCCAAGGGAAAGGTGATCACAAGTCAAGATAAAGATAAGATAATGATCAAATATAGGATGAAAGTCACGAGGGTCCACTGTGATATGATTGAAATAAAATAACGATGTCTCATCCTTGCTCTGATTAAGGTCTTCATGATGTTACCCTTGCATCTTAGAAGGGTGATCCACATACTTCAAGGGATGACCCCTTTGGTTCCCCTCGAGATCATTAGCCAAGGCTTGAGATGGGATCATGAGACATTTAAAAAGCAATAGGTCTTCCCAAAGATGAGGATGAAAATTAGAGGATGAATTTAGACCTTGACAACATAATTTTCCCCAATTTTAGGACTTGTTGCATCCTTTTGTATATCTAGAACATTTGTAACAAACCATGAATTGAAAATATTTATGCCCAATATATATTTCAACATCGAAAATGTAATCGTAGATATGCATTTGATTATGTATTGAGGACAATATGCAGAAAGAGTTGTTTGGAGATTCTTGATTTGGAAAATATACTATCCTTCTGTTGATGGTGCTAGACCCGCCAACATGTAAGGGGATCTCCTCGATAAGAAGTCCAAATTAGACCTCAGACTGTTTGGTGTAGGAGTCCCAGCAGTGGGTCATATAGTAATGCCTTGACCGTGATTTCGCACAGAGGCAAGTAAGATGTCTTTGTTGGTACCAAGGGTGTGACAACTACAGCAAGCAAAGGAAGGTGCATGAGAGATTCTAACACACTGAAGGTAAGGTGCGCCCCTTGGAAACCTATAATAGTACGCGGGTTGGAAGGGAACACACGAGTGAAGATGCATCATAAGATGGAAAGCAAGTTATCGAGCAATCCAAAGTGATGGTTAAACCAACATCACATTTCAGAAAGATTCATACATACTTATACAGAATAATCCATACATGCATGTGTAAGCAAACAAATACATATATCATTTAGAGTAAACTAGATAGCATAGAATACCATACAACATATGCATGAAACTTGATGGCTCTATTATATTAAGTGTAAGTTCCAATCATACAATACATCCATGTCCAACCACTAGTTCCAATAGTGGAATGTTATAGCCACAACCGCCTGCTCCTCCAAAGAGATGTACTAGCTCTACGCAATGGAGAAGCCAAGGCTCGTTACAATATTGTCGAAGATTTCTCTAAGATACTCCTATCGAAGCTTGGATGACCAAAAGCCTCTACAATGAGTCATGAGGTTCTATTTATAGCAAGGATGGGGTGACCCTTGACATTCCCCTTTGTGTCAGTTCATCTACCCTCATGACTCTTCATCCTCTCTATGACTGTTACATCCAACTATTGACACTTGAACTTCCACTTGATCACGACGTTACATTACAATGCACATGTGCTCATGTGAGACAAAATGGCTTGAGCAAGCCATGCAAGATATCACTGACACTCAGTCCATTTTGGTGAGACCAACTCTTTGACATGATTATGATGGTGAAGGTGGTGAGTTGATGCCAAGCTTGGCTATTTGTGATGGTGTGCATGCACCCCATGGTGACATCTTGCTGAAGTGAACTCTTGCCTCCATTACATCCGGGTGCATTGGTGTGGCTCCTTCATCCAACTCATCTGCTAGCATGTGCATGGTCTTCTTGGTGCAACCGAACTAGCAACACACAGATGCATAGTGTATGTGTTGATCTTCCAGTGTGTGTTGGTGGTTATTCGCATCAACTGTCAACTACATGTTCAGCTCCAATCATATTTGCTTCTAGTCTTCACCTTGGTGAGTGTGCTGAATGGGTTGGATCGCATTCATGCACGTAATGACATGCATCCTGCTAAATCCCTTGCATGCGATCAACAACACTACTCACCATGTATGCTCCGTGCCAGCTATGGGGATGGATCTATAACTTGTACGGGCGCAGTTTCATCCATGAGTGCATGTTGCGACCCATGTTGTTCTTGTTCCTAATGCAACTCGTTTTCTTGTCCGTGCACCTCATGTTCCTCTTTGAGTTGTTTCTTCAACACATGCAACTCCTTCTTTGTTCCATTCTCTGTCTTCGCACGATCGCATCGTCACCTCATAGCCTGAGTCTCTAAAGTTGCTTTCATCATCAGTGGATTTGCTTAAGCTTGCAACTTTGTTCCGCCTCCGTGTTGTCAACAACCTTCCTCTTGCATTCGTTGCATCTGGTATGTTGCCTTCAACTACTGTTCATGATGTTGCTCGATGTGATGTTGTTGCCATCATATCTTGATGTCCTTGTCTACGAACAACTTGATGTCTTCATGAGTAAGCAAGCTCATATACACTTGATCGATTGCATCCACAAGTGTGCTCTAAACAGTGTCTTCGACTCTGCTCTCCTAGAAACCATTGCACTTGTGCTACTGAGAGGCAGATGAACACCTGCAATACTTGGAGACATGGAAAAACTCATGGTAAGCAATCTGTCAGTCGAAAACCAAAATGAACTTAAGAACTAACTTGCAACATACCTGTGTGACTGATCATGAAGGTCGCACAATTTCTGCCGAGAGGTCGAGAGACTGACTACCAAGACTGCGCAAAGCACAGTCTGGGCTACTCGGAGGCTGACTGATTGCTGGAACTGCACAATGCACAGTATAGTCTAGTTGTTGACTGCTAGAATTGCACAATGCACAATCTCAGCTGGTAATGGTTGCAGGCTCAGTGACTTTATTGCACAATTTTCTCGGCCAGCAGTCACTCTCCCTAAGAATTGTGTAGTGCAAGGCTAGAGGACAGTCACTAGGCAAAAATGCACATTTCCTGAGAGGAAGACAAAGCCTTCCCTCTGGGGATTATGCAATGATGTCTTGTTAAGGCGGAGTCTGGGGCAAGGCTTCCTAGACTCGCTGACAAGCAACTGAAAACGAAAATGAATGTGAATGCATGGCAATGTTGAGTGAATCATAAGTGAATGATCATGCATGCAAATGGTGAATGACAGATTCAGAAAATGGAACATCATGTATGTGAGTGAGGCGAGTCACCGAATCGGTGATTGTTCGTGAAAAACAATATCATGCATGCAACAACAGTGAGATGTTAATGAAAACTGCAACGGTGCTTGTACAAGCTAGTATGTATCAAAACATTAGCAAGTGCTCATTAAAATCAACCGAAAAACGTTCATATGAAGCGAAACATAAAAGGTGCTAGAAATGCAACACAAGACATGGAAAGCAGGCTTACCCCAAAACAACATAGTTGAATGTGCCAACAACCCCTAGATGCGATGTAGGATGTCAAAGTTGCAAGGTTGATGCGATAAATGAGCTCTGCAATGTCCGGTTGATGAGTTTTGATAAAATCAAGGTTGTGATGTGCATGCCACAAATCTAGGGAAAGCGACACTTGGTGGGAGGTTTCTGAAATTATCCTTGCATGTAACCTCCAACTGCCAAAAAAAGATCCCTGAAACAAGGGATGCCTTTATAGGCTGCCTTGGGAGAAGTAGTCCATGCATGTAAGTCTGTTTTGCTCGGTCCCGGAGGGAACCGGTCAACTCAGCTGCACATGCAAGAGGCTGCTCAACTTCTGGGAGAAAATGCACATTTATGGCTGAGTACTAGGCTGGCTGCTCAGAAGATTTGTGCAATTTTTGGGTAGAGCAGTTGAATTCTGCCCATATTTGCACGAATTTTGGGCTGAGTACCCCACCTAGGAAGGATTGTGCAATTTTCTGGGTGAAGCTTTTTCAACAGAATTGCACAATTCTGGGGTCCAGTAGGCTGCCAGTTAAGATTGTGAAATTTATTTAGGGAAGGCTGGTTTCCCTCTAGATTTGCGCAAATTCTGGAAGGAGCTTCTCAGCCTGCTACTAGACCAAGTCCAGATGAAAAGCCTGTGAGGGTATTGCATCAAGGTTTGATCGACAGACTGTCTTTCTGCAAGAAAATCACTGGAGCTTGTGTACTTGACGAAGCAAGAGATGCTACTATGAAGGTTGGTAGGGAGGCTCCAAAATGAAGCTAAGGAAAAATTTTGGGGCGTGGTTGTATCCACTACAACACTTGGCGACACATTGGTAGAACTCCAGCTCTCTGAATGGACCTTGTTCATGAAAAGCAATTCTAACACCTCTAGAAGTATTGTTCAGTTCTCAGCTTGTCTTGGTTTCACCACAACTTGATTGTAAGATGTAGCATCCGCCAGACTCTTGGTCGATTGACACAAATTCCAAGCCAAGTCAACACAGTTGTTTCGATTTGGGTTGAGGGGTATATTGATGCATAAGCATTATAGTCATCAGAGTCTTAGTTTCATCCCTGGTGTTGCTCCGTTGCCAACAGGCCTAGACCATACCCCCGCGGAGTCACATAGGAAAACAAGCATGGCTCCGCTGCCAACGAGCCTAGTCAGTACCTCGGTGGAGTTACTTGCATCACCTCTCTACATAGGAAGGCTTTCTCTTCTTTCACCTTATTCATTTTTCATTTTTTTCAAAGTTTTTTCACTTTTTCATTTTTTCATTTTTCATCTTCATAACTATGCATATCACTTATTCATTTCAGAGGCGGAAGAGGGATCCTGACTTATTGAGATCAAAAGAGGTTGTTCCTACAGAGAAGTAGTTTATTATACCTTTGACGTGATTGTTAAGGTTTTCCCCCTCACCTTACTCTACTTGACTGAGTTGACCAGGATTAACCCAAAAACAACAGACTAGAGTAGGTGATACTAGTGAGTGCGCAAGCGTTGTGTTTTCACCAAGGTTCACTTCGAACAGTAAGTATTTTCCATTGATGTATCATGGAATGAAGACAAAAAGTTCTTACATAAGAGAGCATACAACATATAACCAAATATTGATAGTTGTACAAGTCCTCTCGTACTTTACCCAGCCTGTTTCAAGAGCATTACATGGTTTCATGCGAAACTAACCTAAGAACAAAACAAGCAAACAAACAAAAAAACAAAGCAGAAGAAGAAGCAAAAGTGAAAGCAAAGCAAGTAAGAAAACAAGCAAGCAAGCAAACAAACCAACAAAGCAATTAAGCGAACGAGCATGCAAGCAAACAGACTGAAAGCAAACACTACTCCTACTCCTAAGCTAACAGTGCATGTGCCATCTCATGTGAAGTGATACTTCCAATGCAGCCACCGATGCATTGGTTGACCCATGTTGGTGAAGGCATGGTTCGCAAACAAGATAGCTATGTGAACCAACAAACAAGAAAGATACAACAGTGAAGACACACACACTCTGAGTTTACAAGCGACCATAAAACAGAGATGAGTGAAAGCACATGACATGCACCCTGTGGAGCTACCATGGTGTTGTGCTACACTGCATGCAGATGTTGAGTGTATGAATTCTCTTGATTGTGACAAGCGAGCAAACGTGAGAAAGGTATACCACTTACGTTGTGCACGTGTGCTTGTTTTGTAAGATTCCTCCAACTCATGAGTGATGAGATCATGTAGTTCAAGTGGAGGAAGTGAAATCTGGGTGTTTGGTTGATCTTCAATGCAAAGCAGAGAGTGATGAGGAACCTTGATCGTTTCAACAATTTTCTAACTGGAAGTTAAACAAACCTCAGGATAGCGAGGGCTTGATATAACCATCAGCTGCTGAAGTGCCTCGACAGCCTACAAGGTTTCGACTTCATTGACAGATAGATCATCATAGACCATTCCCTTGGACAGATTAACAATGGTTGGATCAACATCGTGATCGGAAGAGGAAGTGGATAGATCATGACAACCAAGATCAGAAAATTCAAGATGATTGTCGGCATCCTCATGATTTGATGAATCGGGCAGAGGGGTAGATGGGAAGCAAAGATGTTCACCCTCTATGTTTTTAGGAAAGGTAGATGACAAATCAGACGGATTTTCTGAGGAATATGTGTTTTCTCCGCACTGTAATGACAAATTGACATCCGACGTGTCCAATCGGAAGTAGAAACATCCAGAAAAGGGTTTTCACAGGGGAAATCAGCAGTGGAAAAATCACAATGGATGTCAGGTTGAAGTGGATGAGGCGCGACTGGAAGGGAGTCATCCTTCATCACGGGTTCTTCTTTAGATTCCCAGACACACTCATCATGAATGATGGCGCAGGTTGGCTGCATAACACCAACTTTGTCAACAACTTGATCCTCGTTCACAACAGGTGAGGAGTCTGGAATGAAACATAAGACAGTACAATCTAGAGGATCAACAGAATGCGAGCACAGAGGTCGAGGGAACGAATCCATATGACAACCAATAGGCATGCAAGCCAAATCTGTGCAGATATCAAGAGCAGGTGGGGTGGGAGGATGTGACATTTCAACAGAGGTATGTGCATGATCTCCCACATCACTCCACGGTGGTGGAGCTGTTTAATGAGGGGAAAGCGGAAAATCACTTGTGATAGTGATTGTGCCTTCTCATGATTGTGTAGTTTCATCAACGAAGTATGAGTCGGATTCGAGTGATTTCAAGAATTGCATATTTTTAGATATGTAAAGAAGATACTCAAATCTCCCATCGAGAAATTCCCAATCAATATCATCTTTGGGGAATCGGTATGCAAGATTACAAAAGCATTTGTGAAATAGTTCAACAGATTCATTAGGTGCTTTTCATAATTCATAATTTCTTTGTTGAGTGCTTCATGGTCAAATTGGTTGAAGGCACAGTCTCTCTCTATGACCAAATGAGCAAGAGAATGAATAGATTTTTCGGGTAGCATGGCACGCCAATGCATTGTGTGCCCTTGAAGCGTGTAGACGAACAATGCGCAACTCATGTATTCTTCAAAGAATCCATGTCTTTCACATTAGCCTACAACATTGACTACGTCCCTAACTAAGGCTACCTGACCTCCGCCATCATATGTTTTATGTGACAAGTTATCTGAGAGCTTTTCTGAGATGATGAAACCATTTCCATAAAACATACACTCTGGAAGACCAACTCAATAGTTAGTCATGATAGATACGTAGAGATTCAAAATAGATGTGAGGACTCGGCTTGTCATCTGGCCCTCCTTCTAGCGCCAAAATGTTGACGGTGTTGGACCCGTCATCATGCAAGGGGATCTCCCCAGTAAGAAGTCCCAATTAGACCTCAGATTGTTTGGTATAGGAGCCCCAGTAGTGGGTCGTACGGTAATGCCTTAATCGCGATTTTGCACAGAGGCAAGTAAGATGTCTCTGTTGGTACCAAGGGTGTGACAACTGCATCAAGCCAAGGAAGTTGCATGAAAGGTTCTAACGCACTGAGGGTGAGGTGAGTGCGCCCCTTGGAAACCTGTAATAATATGCGGATTGAAAGGGAACACACAAGAAAAGATGCATCACAAGTTGGAAAGCAAGTTAGCGAGCAATCCAAAGTGATGGTTAAACCAACAATGCATTTCAGAGAGATTCATAAATACTTATACAGAATAGTCCATACATTCATGCATAAGCAAACAAATACATATATCATTTAGAGTAAACCAAATAACATAGAATACCATAAAACATATGCATGAAATGTTTTGGCTTTGTTATATTAAGTGTCAGTTCCAGTCATACAATACATCCATGTCCAACCACTAGTTCCAATAGTGGAACGTTACAGCCACAACCGCCTGCTCCTCCAAAGAGATGTACTACCTCTGCATAGTGTAGAAGCCAAGGCTCGTTACAATACTATCCAAGCTTTCTGTAAGATACTACTTTCGAAGCTTGGCTGACCAAAAGTGTCTACAATGAGTTATGAGGTTATATTTATAACAAAGGGTGGGGTGACCCATGAAATTCGCCTTTGTGACAGTTCATCTACCCTCATGACTCTTCATCCTCTCTATGACTGTTACATCTAACTATTGACACTTGAACTTCCACTTGACACGACATTACATTACAATGCACATGTGCTCATGTGAGACAAAATGGCTTGAGCAAGCCATGCAAGACATCACTGACACTTGGTTCGTTGTGGTGAGACCAACTCTTTGACATGCTTATGATGGTGAAGGTGGTGAGCTAATGCCAAGCTTGGTTGTCCATGATGGTGTGCATGCACCCCATGGTGACATCTTGCTGAAGCGAACTCTTGCCTCCATTGCATCCGGGTACATTGGTGTGGCTTCTTCATCCAACTCATCTGCTAGCATGCACATGGTCTTCTTGGTGCAACCAAACTGGCAACACACTGGTGTATGTGTTCATGCTAATCTTCCTATGTGTGTTGGTGGTCACGTGCATCAACTGTCAACTACATGCTCAGATCCAGTCAGACTTTCTTCTTGTCTTCACCTTGGTGAGTGTGTTGAATGGGTTGGATTGCATGTGTGCGCATAATGACATGCATGTTGTTGAATCCCTTGCATGTGATCAACAACACTGCTCACCATGTTTGCTTCATGCCAGCTGTCGAGATCGATCTATAACTTGTACGGGCACAGTTTCATCTGTGAGTGCATGTTGTGCCCCCTATTGTTCCTATTCCCGCTGCAACTCATTCGCTTGTCTGTGCAGCTCATGCTCTTCCTTGAGTTACTGCTTCAGCACATGCAACTCCTTCTTTGTTCCATCCTCTGTCTTCGCGCAATCTCACCGTCACCTCATAGCCCGAGTCTCCAAAGTTGCTTTCATCATCAGTGGATCTGCTTGAGCTTGCAACTTTGTTCTCCCTTCGTGTTGTCAACAACCTTCCTCTTGCATTTGTTGCATCCAGTATGCTACCTTCAACTGTTGTTCATGATATTGCTTGTTGTGATGTTGTTGCCATCATATGTTGATGTCCTTGTCTGCTTTGAACCGTGTCTTCGACTCCACTCTCTTGGAAACCATTGCACCTGTGCTACTAAGAAGTAGAGGAACACCTGCGATACCTGGAGACATGGAAACACTCATGGAAAGTAATCTGTTAGTCGAAATCCAAAATGAACTTGAGAAATGACTTGCAACATATCTGTGTGATTGATCATGAAGGTTGCGCAATTTACGCCAGGAGGTCAAGAGACTGACTGCCAAGACTGTGGAAGGCATAGTCTGGGATGCTGGGAGGCTTACTGGTTGTTAGAACTGCGCAATGTATAGTCCATTCTAACTGCTGACTGTTGGAATTATGTAATGTGCAATCTCAGCTAGCAATGGTTGTAGGCTTAGTGACTGCATTGTGCAATTTTCTGGGCCAGCAGTCATTATCCCTCATAATTGCGCAATGCAATATTGGAGGACAGTCACTGGGTAGAAATGCGCATTTCCTGAGAGGAAGACAAATCCTTATCTCTTAGGATTGTGCAATGTTGTCATGGTGAGGCGGAGTCTGAGCCAAGGCTGCCCAGACTCGCCGACAAGAAACTGAAAGCAAAAGTGAATGCAGATGCATGGCGATGCTGAGTGTAAGCATAAGTGAATGATCGTGCATGAAAACTATGAATGACAGATTCAGAAAATGGAACATCATGCATGTGAGCGAGGCGAGTCATCGAATCAACGACTATTCGTGAAACACAGTTTCATCCATGCAACCGTAGTGAGATGTTAATGATAATTGAAACGGTGCTTGTACAAGCTAGTATGTATCAAAATGACATCAAGCGCTCACCGAAATCAAGCAGATAGTGTTCATACGAAGCGAAACACAAAAAGCGCCAGAAATGCAACACAATGCATGGAAAGCGGGCTTACCAAAAACAGTTGAGTCAAATGTACCGACAACTCCTAGATGTGATGTGGGATGTCAAAGCTGCAAGGTTGATGCGAAGAATGATCTCTATAGTGTCTGGTTGATGAGTTTTGATAAAATCGAGGTTGTGACTAACATGTCACAAATCTAGGGAAAACAACACTTGGTGGGAGGGTTCTGAAATGGTCCTTACATGTAACCTCCAACTGCCAAAAATAGATCCCTAAAACAAGGGATGCCTTTGCATGTTGCCTTGGGAGAAGTAGCCCATGCATGAAAGTCTGTTTTGCTCAGTCCCGAAGGGAACCGATAAACTCAACTGCACATGTAATCGGTTGCTCAACTGTTGCGAGAAAATGTGCATTTCTGGATGGGAGCTGGGCTGGTTGCTCATAATATTTGTGCAATTTCTGGGCAGAGTAGCTAACTGTTGCCCAGATTTTCACAAATTATGGGTTGAGCAACCCAGCTAGGAAGGATTGCGCAATTTTCTGGGTAAATCTTGCTCAGCAAAATTGCAAAATTCTGGGGCCCTAGAGGCTGCCAGTCAAGATTGCGCAATTTTTGGAGGGAAGGTTGGTTTCCATCCAGATTTGTGCAAATTCTTAAAGGATCTTCTTAGCCTACTGCTGGACCAAGTCCAAATGAACATCCTGTGAGGGTAATGCATTAAGGTTTTATCAACAAGCTATCTTTCTGGAAGAAAATCACTGGAGCTTGTGTACTTGATGAAGAAAGACATGCTACAGTGAAGGTTGGTAAGGAGGATCCAAAATGAAGCTAAGGAAAAATTTTGGAGGGTGGTTTTAGCCGCTACAACACCTTCATATATATCAACCTCAAAT
The DNA here is from genome assembly GCA_000404065.3 of Pinus taeda. Lineage (NCBI taxonomy): Eukaryota > Viridiplantae > Streptophyta > Pinopsida > Pinales > Pinaceae > Pinus > Pinus taeda. Next base: position 17,795 of record APFE030169091.1, read on the forward strand.
AACTAAATCAATGCGGACATGGATATGAATATTCACCCAAAACTCAGACTAGGGATGGCTAATTATTTTTTGATTCATAGGACAACTTCAAGTGCTCAAGAAGATATATATCATACTCTAAAGAATGTGTTTGGAGATTTTCATGAGAAATGGAAAATATATTAACTATTTGAGGTTTGAAACAAATATGTGAACATGTTCTATTCACGTTGCCCAAAACCTATCTTTTTTTCACGTGTGATTTGAAGTACTCATGAGAATTCTCCAAATCTATGCTTGCAAACGATGGTTGTCTCAAAGGGAATAATTCTTTAAAATAATAATATGTGTCATAAATAGGATTCCCATGAAAATGACAACTCATGTACCATTTAATCTTTCCTACATGCAGAAAAGCATCAATACTCTCAATCTCCAAATATTTCTCCACGAGATAGTAATTTTTTATGGTTTTCAAATGTTGAATCATAGAGATCAAAAGCTTTGAAAAGAATACAACTCACCTCATTCTCTCATTCAAGGGAAAGTGTGAAATCTTTAACAAGATCTGCTTTATATACATGATCGTCAATACGAGATACTTCATCTTCAATAGTATCTTCATCAATGTTTTCATGTTGAACTTGGATTGGATTGGCCAAGGCTTCTTCTTCTTTCTCTTGAAAACTTTATTGATTGGTTTATTCTTCTTCCAAAAATGTCACATTCTTCGCTCATAAGAGGTAAAGAAGGTCTTCCTTTTGTAAGGCCTTCACATATAATTGGATGGGTATCTTTAAACCAAAGGTTTGTATCTTAGTGTTTGATGAATTGTAATAGGAAAACTCTGAGAGAGATTATGTTATTTTAATCACAATAGATTGATGCAATCCTCTTGGTTTTGTCCCAAAGACAATAAGAATAGCCTTGTTAATACATCCTCATGTTCATTGTTAATTCTAGAGACATATTTCATGAATGGCAGTATATAGGGATATCAAAATAAAAACCACCATCGAAAAGTGAAAACATTTTTTTATATTTAGGTGGAGGTCAATTTGGGTATCTAAGGATATTTCAATGTTGAAAGCAGGATATAGTTCATTCAAGTCCCTTGGATCCATGTTTTATTCCATAAAACTTTCCCAATGTATAAACGTACAATCACTAGGTTGAATTTAAATTTCTTTCAAATGATGCATGTTTCACCCTACAAGCATAAAGACTTCAAAACTTATAAGAAACAATAATTTCCTTCCTCTAATGGAGTCATTAAATGAGGATACTAAAAGAGGCTTTGAGATATACTCATAAAATAAAGGTTGAAGCATGGACCTTGGATCCCGAGGAGAAGGACGCAACTCCTGCTCAACAATATTGCCAAAAATGTTACGACATAAATATTGTACCCTACTGCAAATCCTCACTGGATGGCCTAGATAGAGTGCAACAATGGGCATGTCACCACTACACCTTAGCAACAACTCCCCTTGTTTTAGTGATGGACATAATCCAACACAAGGGAGGCTTCCCTAGTAGATCTTAATTACCTTCAGTACCCCATGAGAGTTCTATATTGATTACCATCCAAAGATAAGAACAAGAGGTTAAGGTTTAGGGTGGATAAGTGATTAACTTTAAGATCTGGGTTCAAAGCTTGCTATGGTTCAATTTGGAAGCTTGGGGTAACCAATAGAGGCTCAAATAGGTTTCACGACCTCAAACAATAAATTACATAAGACTACCATAAACTAGCAATGAAAGATCAATAATTGTAGCGATATAACAACAAATTTAGCCCCATAAATTATCATAATAAAGTGTAAAATGAATACTAAATTGATAAATAAACAAGAGAGTAAATTATTGCAAATTTCAATCGCAAAAATAATACATGACAACACTAAAACCTTGGACGTCAACCCAAATATATGGCTAGAAATTGCTCATGAGTTGTAAAATTTAATTATCTAATTCTTTTAGAACTATTCCTAATCCTAGGTCATTTGCACATAGGTGAACAATTGTTGTAAATATAAGGTTTTGTTGTAATAATTTCCTAATTAAATGTAGAACAAAAAATTAAATAATTTTATAAGAAAATATGATTGCCACAAGAGGGAATGCTATCGCCTTCTCCATATAGGGCTAATGGAGTCTAGGAAAAACTAATATATGGTTTCCTTTGTATGGAAACAAGATTTAAACAAACTATGGCAAGTAAACCTACTTGCCCTAGGGTTTAAGATCAAGGTTCTTAATTTTCAAGATCAGTCAAGGGAAGGAGCTAACATGTGAGTTCCTAAAAGTATTGAAAGAAGGATTAGTTTAACAAGGATCATGAAACTTAGTCCACCATACATTCATCCAAGGTTCATTATAGCTATCCATGAAAATAGAACAATCCACATCATAAGAGTCCCCAAAAGAAGTCACTCAACTAGTGCTTCATAATGAATTAGTGAAAAGACGTTAATACAATAGATAAATGGTCTCTAAGTGTGGCATTGATGAAATTAAGTGAATCACTCCCCTATTTATATGAGGGTAACCAAGTGATTTACTTAATATTAGGCTAAAAGCCCCTGAAGACATAAATTTCATGATACAAGTGGATCAATCATCAAGCTGACCCCCAAAAAATATCCTCATCAATGATAAAACATAAAAATATTTCCTCAAATTAACCCACATGTGTGAGTTAAAATGCTTCCATGGGTGACATCATCTAAAAAGAGGGCTAAATTGATCTAAAGGTCATGTCTTATGATGAATGATAGAATTGATTCATCAAGGGGGCATATCCTAACCCAAAGTCATCTCCAATCATCTGAAGGTGCCCCAGTATCTCATCCAGGTACCAAAGTAGCTCCACACATCATCATTAAAGGTAGTTCTTATGCAATAGGTGAGGCCCCTCAAGCATCGATGCAATGCCCTAACTCCAAAGGGAAACATGTAAGATGAAGGGGGTGCAAAATCATCATCAAGTGCATGCCATATCATCATCTAAGTCAATGTTTCTCATCTAATGTGCAACATCCAAGGTGTAGTGGCAAGCCCTCGTAAAAACATCCAAGAGTTATGACTGATGCATCATTAATGTCCTCCAAAGGACCATGACCTTGTTTAGATAATCATTTAAGAATGAGTCAAAGAAATAGTAAAGTAGAATCGACTCATATCACAAAATTCGTTGAAACATAAAAAGTGGACCATATTTGATATCAACGACATGTATTATAACGCACAAAGAGTCTTCTTCAATTTTCACATTAGCTTAAGATATCATAAAAGTTACTAAATTTAAGTATGAGAGGATCATCAAATGTCCTTAGTAGGTGCTTGGAGACTTGGGGATGGGAATAGTTCCTAGATTGACCCTTCAATCAACATAGGTAAATAATAAGTGATATTGTATGGGGTGTACTTCATGAGAGGTGTGATAATATTTTACCGGGTTATGCATAGCCTTCATCCATGATCACCTCTATGAAGGAAGCACTTGAAATTACCTTAGTTACCCTTTCCTTGACACTACTTTTTCCACCCTTACTTTTTTTCTTTGATTGATTTGGCTTGCTTAACAAACTTTCAATCATTTCATATGTTTTAGGATAAGGCTTTCTCATCAGGGTTGGGATGTTTTGATAAGTTCCTTTACTTTGATAAATGCGATAACCATGGGACTAGGTAGTGGTCTCACATGAGGGGTAAAGCTCAAGCTAAATTGGTGTTTAACATTCATCCCCTTCCATTATTTTACATTCAACATTTCAGTATATGTTTTTTTCTTTCTTTCATTTTGTAGCTACATATACCTCTAGGAAATTTCCAGCCCCTTCTTTTTATAAGATGAGGTGAACAGGGAACTAATACAAGTGGTTGATAATAACCCAACAAAAGAAGGGATGGAATATCAAGGAAATATGACAAGTGTTAAGTGTTGAGAGATATGGACATGCTACCTTTATCCATGCCTTATATACATGCCCATCCTAGAGAGTGAAGGAAAAATACCAACTGATGTACTTGGATAGGAAGAAAGGATGACCTCTATTATAGACCATTTTGTCACATCCAATCAATAGGCCTCATAATGGAATTAATCAACATCATATTCCCCCTTGTCATCATATTGCACAAATCCCTAAGCATGACTCTTTCATTCCCTAGAGTTTCTGCCTAAAATTGCATCATCTGAGCTAATTTTAGGACCAATCCTCCCTGGCCTCTTGTTGGACAACTTTCACCTACAAGTTGCTCCATTGTGGCATGTGTTGATCACCTATAGGTTGCTCTCCTTTGCACCTGCGTTGGTCCTATAAATTCGGGGAAAAGAGAGAAATTATGGAAGCTTCCTCATCCATAAGCTTCCAGAATTTGTTACAACCATTTACCTCAAATAAAACATTCATATCTTATCCTACCCTACTTTGGAGTTTCCATCCCTTGTCCTTTGATCCCATCCTCCCATCAAAGGTGGATCTAAAACCTTAGATTGGTAATTAGATAAGAACTCCCAACTTACCCCACCTCTTTATATATTTAAAGCCTTCCATATGCAAGGGGTTGGCTTTTGGAGAGTGATTCTACCCTTATATTGTTGTTGTGAGTGGCTTCATTTCATGCATTTAGGGTGATTGGAGGTGCACATTGTGACACGGAATGGACAAGCCAGCTTGGAGGAGCTCTTTTACAAGATCAACATCTATTTATGGTTGTAACTCCTACCATTTATGTTAATTCAAATAATTCTTTGTTTTCCTATATGTGATGTTGTTATTTCATGTATTTCAATACCATGTTGATCTATTGAATAAAGCATTTAAATAGTACCGCATATATCATGTAGTTTCTTGGCTTGTGTCATCTAGCTGTGTGGGTTCTAATTTTGGCAATCAAAGTTGGAATTGGAGCATTCAAGCTAAACAAGGAGCGAAGCATGTGACAGATTCCAGGTAGGCTTCATTTTGTCATCTATTTAGTTTAAGGAAAGCATTCAGTTCCTTGTCTCTCTGTTGTTCTAGGTTAACCACCAAACATAGGGGAGATACTTTTGTCCACAATCGTAAATCATGTATAACAAATTGGTGACCATACTAGGGATCAATGCATTCCATTCATGGTTCCTTTGTCCATTGTGTTTGATTACCTCTTTGATAGACCTTTGTCGCTTTACCCTACCAGGAACAGACCTAGAAAGTGATTTCCTTGAGTCTCATTTGCAATTTTTGTGTCAGAATCCTCTATCCCTGGACCAACACTCCCCTGGTGCCTTTGACAGAGTGTTGCACCTCACCTGGGCCCACTTTGTACCAGCGTTGTAAAGCACTGGTGCCTCTTCTACACCCGTGTTGGCCCTTGTTTTTGCACAAAACTTGCCCTTATTTTTTAGTGTCTCTTTGATCAGCCTACTTCCAGTTGACCTTCCCTGAGTCTTTAGTGTCTTTTGGTCCCTCTAAAACCTCCATTTGGTTTGCATTTGTGTTTGATTGCCTTCGGTAAGAATTGGTTTTCATTTTTCTTTGTTCTTATCATTTGGTCTCTTACAAACTGATTTCATTTGGTCATTGTCTACTTGGATGAATTGTTGTTTTAGTCCTCATTCTAAAAAGTACAATTAAATCGGTGATTAAATATTTGCATCATAGTTTTCTTCATTTCAAAAATTAAGTGTGATGAAAAGAAAAGAAAAAATGCATTGACATTTAGGGTTTTGTCTGTGCATTGATATAGGAACAATTACATTGAAAGGGAAATTTCATCTTGTATCGTGTTTGTTTCATGTTGTATGTTTCATATTGGTTGTTTCTTCCCTTAGCTAGATTTTCATTGAAAGAGAAAGATTTACATTTTCTCATGCTAGATTTGCATCTTAGGATATTAAGGTGACATTCGTGGTGAGCCCAAAAATGAAACTTAATCGAAGATAAACAATAAAATTTGTTGAATCAACCTAAGGAGAATTTGTAACATTAACTCAAAAACTTAGAGTTATAGGCTAGAGATGTGTTCCGACATCATTAAATGTAGGAGTTGTCGTTGTTTGCTAGCGTTGCATCCCGGGGGTGGAATCTCATTCCACGTATGTGAGTGTATAAGATCGTTCTCCATGTAACATTGGGTATATTGGATGACACTCCACGCACGTAAAGTATATGGGAATGCTCTTATTGAACGATTATGCATTAGAAAACACTACTACGGACTACACTCCCATGTACCATCGAGTATATTTTGGGAGTCCCCTATAGGTTGCTATCCATCCATAGCTAACCGAGTCTGACGCCTTGTATATCGTAATACATTGAACACAACATTTAGGGAGATTGGCTGATGTATGTTAAGTCCTTGGTTCGCTGAGGTGTATATTGCAGTTCATGGTTGCTTGGTAATCCTTTATGTCTAGATTACCCTCTTTTTGAATTATTTCATTTTATGACAATAAAATTTATTATCCAACATGGAAGAACAAAATACCCCACCACGTATAATGAAAAATATGCCTCCTCTTCCACCAGAGGCTACTCCTAGTCGTCATCAAAAGCATAAGAAGATGCAAACTACTGAATCAAGAACTTCATGAACTACTTCTAGCCCTAATCTTGGTATGGATCCATCAAAATCGTCTATCCCTTTGAGTTCTAAGGCCGAGATTACATCTACTCTTGACAGTGACACTAACACAATTGAAACAAAATTCCCTGAAACCTTGTTGTGTGAGGTTATTGAACCTGACCTTCATGAGTCAGACACTTTGATTCTTGAGGTTTTTGAACTTAAGGAGCCTCAGACATCTTCACCTGTTACTTCGAGACCTTCCTCTTCTCTTACTTTGTCTCAGACATAACCTATATATCTTGGACCCAACGGTCAACCTCTTCCACACAGACTTGTAAGTATTGAAGAGATCCCACAAGAAGAGCCTCATCCTTCTACTCATGTTCATTGGGAAGGACTACATTTTTATTATTTTGATCCTATTCCACCTCTTTAGACTTGTAAATATTGAAGAGATTCCGCAAGAAGAGCCTCGTCCTTCTACTCCTGTTCATTGGGAAGGACTCCATTTTTATTATTTTGATCCTATTCCACCTCGTCCTTCTACTCATGTTCATTGGGAAGGACTCCTTTGCTTGATTCCTTGGACTTATCCACGGATCTCTCATAGTAATATTCATTGGGATTGTTAACCATGACTAGAACTTATCCAATCTCTCAGCCTGTGTCCACCATTATGGTTGAGACATCAAATTTTGTTTCCTCATTTATGTTTGCGACATCACCATAAACACCAGTGTTGCAAACATCTCGATAACATCCTGATTTTATCTCGAAATCACAATTTTTTGGCCTAGCCAACGTTTGTTTGTTTGTTTTGTTTTTTTTGTTTTGTTTTTTTTTGTTTTTTCTAAGATATTTGATGGTATCTCAAATTTGTCAATGTTTGCCGATTTTTACCAATTTTTACCGATTTTTATGATTTTTTGGTTTTTCGAACCCTTGTCTATTTTATCCTGATACAGATGTTCACAACATTGAGAAACACATCTATAAGGTGGCCCGTCTGTCCCACCTAGTTATCAGTCTTTATCTGGTACTTTTTTTGGTGTGACTTCAAGTCCTTAGACCTCTCCCATGTCATTTAAATTGGGAATAACATATGGTACTTCTCTTATGAGTACCACAAAGTCTGCTCCTCTTCCTCCACCTACACCCACGATCGAGCATTAGGTTGGACCTTATGTCAGTGGGTAAGGCTACCTTCAACAACCTAACTCTTCTTATGTTGGGTACCCTCCATCTGGATCACACTTGCCTCCATCATCCCCTCCTCCTTTGGCAGGGGGAAACCTATTTTTAATATACCTCAAATCAATAATCAACCTTATTATAGTCCTCCTTATCCTGGAATGGCTGCCAGTGTTCGGCAACCTAATTTGCCGATTCAACCTTGTTCATTTTGGGACCAATTGTTGAATCCTCAACCGACACCACCTTTGTCTCAAATTCCTATCCATCCATCAACACCCCAACAAGCTCAAATACATGTATCTGACACTTCCCAGGACCTGCTTACTCAACCTGTACAAGGTACCTTACATTTTCAATCGCTTGGACAGGGTACTCCTCAAGTTTCGATAAGTCAGAATATTCATAGTATGCCACCGTCCCAATTGAACCCAACTTACCATGGGACAATGCAAACCCACATCGGGCAACAATATGGAACATATCAAGGTATTTCTCAAGCACCTTTTCAAGGCCAACAAATCCAAACAGAACCATTCCAGCAGCTTCATCATCCTAGGGCTGGGCAACAAGGTCATTCGTATACTGGTTATCATAACTCCCCCTATCCTAGTACCCAGGTTCCTTACTATCAAAACCCTCCTTATTCAGGGATGCAAGTACCCATTGCTCAAGCTATTCCTTGATATCCAAGCCATCCTCCTTCGGACTTTAATCGACAATTGCCTTTTTTGGCCACTCTCTGTTTGCCAGACTTAACTCGGCTCACTAATCACTCCATTACTCATTTGCCATGGTGACCGATTATTCCCACTAAATTGCCTTTTGATATCCCAAAATTCAATGGGAATCTAGGAGAAGACCCGTCAGCACACGTAATGATGTATCATTTATGGTGTTCTTCGAACTCCCTTAACGATGATTCTATTTGACTTTGTCTTTTCCAACGAATGCTTACAAGTAACATAACTAAATGGTATATTGAAAAACCTAGAGCTTCATTTCATGATTCCAACACTTTAGCCACAACCTTCCTCACAAATTTCCAATTTCCCATCAAATATGAAATTGGAACGAAACTCTTGACCAACTTCAAACAATCAGATTCCACTCACATCTTAGATCACATTCATGAGTGGAGATATTGCCTTCAGTTGGTCAAGGCTTATGTTCCTGATCAATTGTTAGCGGAATCGTTTACCAAATCTCTGTTGGCCCCTATAACAAGAGATGTGGCTAAAGGTGGAGTCGTGACCGAAGGGCAAGTTATTGCTCGTGCACAATATTTGGACCTTGTTTATACCAAATTGGACAAGCTCTATGATAAGATACCAAATGCTCCGAGACCTTTGAATATTGTTCCTCCTCCACTTGCTAAACAATATCATGTCGCTGATGGCGTGGTTGGTTCTGCTAGTTTGTGGTCGATGAGTAAACCATATGGTATTTTTCTTACCGCATCTACTCAAAACCCTCAACCCCATCCTCTTGTGGCTTCTGCTTCCAAGATAAATGTCGTTTCATCTGATAAAGGCAACTCTCACAACAACCTGGAAGCAAGAAGAAAGGAAAAGGTAAGAAGAAGAAATACCCCTCACCACAGGATAATAATAATAAAAATCATCCCTTTGATGTGAAACAAAAGCCTCGATATCCATGCTTGATTTGCAACGAGGATCACTTTACATGTGATTGTCCGCACTACACTAAAGTGAATCAATTTCTTAAATTTTCCACTTCTCCTGCTACGTTGACCAACCCATTTCCCAATTAGGAGACTCATATGGTTGCTCAAGACCCTTCTTCCTCTAACATGGTTTTGACGCTTTCCTCCTCAAAGTTGAAATCCGATGTTATGGTGGCCGCTCAAAAAAAGGACAGTGGTAATGTGAATCCACCAAACGGTCAGGCTACTGATTAACCTACCAGTTCAACATCACCTTCATTTGATCCAACTCCACCTCTAATTCCTGCGGAATTGACTATCAAGCCTCTGAAGGGCGTTATTCATAAGTTTACTTTCAACCCTCGTTCAAGAGCTGCCCAAAACTATAACGTAATTGAAGGCTTCGCTCAAGTTCCATCAACTATGTCAACTCTTGAAGTGTGGCAAAATTTCCCCACCCAAAACAAGGCCTTGTTATTAACTATCAGGTGTGTGGATCCATCAAATTCCAACCTTGTGTTTTTCTCTCATGAAAACTATACCCCTCGACATCCAACTCAATTAGCCTTTATAATCTAGGTCATCATCTATGGTAAGAACATTCATCACTCTATTGTGCATGAGGGAGCCTCGACCTACATTTTGTCCTTGTCTTGCTGGAAGGCGATTAGTTCACCTTAGCTGAGTCAATCGACCACCACATTGAAAGCCATTGATGAAAGAGCTTACAAACCTTGTGTGGTTCTGAATTCCCTTCAAGTAGAACTAGGGGGAAAAACTGTTTCCATAGAAGTTGAATTTATTGACAGACCTCTTGATTATAATATTCTACTGGGACGTACATGGTTTTATGCCATGGTTGTCATCATTTCTACTTACTTCCATATGATCACCTTTCCACACAAAGGCGGGATTGTAGACATGGTCGAACTCACCTTTTTTGCCTCTGATTCTCACATTACTGGAAGTGTCCATCTTATAGGGAAACTGTACATTCCTATCAGCATGTTAGAGATGGATTGTTTAAGTACTCTTCACTTATGGGAACCTTTTCGCTCCCTCTTCTATCCTTCCCGATAGCTCACCTTCGCTTTTTTATATCAACATGATATCATCCTCTACTATCCTAGCTGATCCCTGGATTGTACTTGGTGGAAGTAACATCCAAAGTTTTGGCAATCGAATGTCACTTAGCCCCATTGAGCTTACAAAGCCATATGTTCAGCTTGTGAGGCTTACACCTTCTCTTCGATTAATTGGGTAGATCAATCACTGGATTATGGCATGTCTTCTGATCCTTTTTCTCGCATATTCTCTACTGATGAGAGCATCATGGAGATCATGATGCCAGATCACGGTCCATGGAATGAACATCACCATCATTCCTCCTTACCAGATTCCATTGAGGATAATCTCAATGATGTATACTTGCCTAAATTTATCGAGCCTTTTACAAATTTCCTCTTAATTCATGAGGTCGACTCTGAAAAGAACCTTTCGAATATTGAAGAAATGATACCTCTCGACATCTCTATCAAACCAAGTATTGTAGAAAATATATACCTTGGAGCTTCTTATTCTCCATCTAAGATCGAGATCTATAGAGCCCTATTTCATGAATTTCAGGATGCCTTTGCTTGGACATATGAAGAAATGCCAGGTATCGACCCAAATATAGTAGTGCACGAGATTAAAATGTATCCTCATGCCAAACCTATTCGGCAATGCCACCATCTGGTCCATCCTAAGAAGCTTGTCGAGATTAAGGCTAAACTTGAAAAGCTTCTTTGGGCTGGTTTCATATACTTCGTTCCTTTAATTGATTGGGTATCAAACATTGTCCCTATCATGAAGAAACATGGCATGATCTGAGTATGTGTTGATTGTCGGGATGTTAATCATGCTTGTCCAAAGTACAACTATTCGACCTCGTTTATTGACTAGATTGTTAATGGTTGTGCCGACTGTGAGATTTATTCATTCATGGATGGATTCTCGGGATATAATAAAATCAACATTCTCCTGGTGGGCCAACCTAAGACTGTGTTTATTTGTCCCTAGGGTACTTTTTCTTATCGAAAGCTCTCATTCAGATTAAATAATGTTGGGGCCACGTTTCAATGTGCCATGGATTATGTGTTTCACGACATTAAACACATCGTACAACCATAGTTGGATTATTTCCCTGCTCATTATAAACATTGGGTTGATCACCCTATGCATCTAAGGGTTATTTTCCTCCGTTGTAGACATTATAACATTTGACTCAACCTGCACAATTGTGTGTTATGCGTTGGTTATGGTTGATTCCTAGGTTTTGTCATTTCAAAATAAGGAATTCATATTGATCCTCTGAAAGTATAGGCAATTGTTCACTTGCTTGCACTTTCTTCTCTCGTTCAATTACAAAGACTCAAAGGGAAAGCTAACTTCCTATGGAGGTTCATCCCTAATTATGCTAAGTTGACCAAAGGATTCACTTGCTTGCGAAAAAAAGGGGTCCCCTTCCATTGGGACAACACTACTTATAAAGTGTTTGATGCCCTGGAAAATGTACTCGTATGAGCATCTCTTTTATACCCCCTGATTATCAGCACAACTATTTCTTGTATCTCATTGCTTCCATTTCTATTGTAGCAATGGTATTGATTCAGGAAGACGATATAGGGACTGAACATCCCATTTATTATCTGAATCGGAACCATAACGATACCAAAATCAGGTATACTCACATAGAAAAGTTGGCATTGGCAGCCGTTCAAGCCATCCAAAGGTTTCACCATTACATCTTGCTTCAGCAAACTACAACTGTTTCAGATTACAACCCTATGACATATATATTGTCATGTCAATTGCTGAGGGGGAAGTACTCTAAGTGGATCGTTATTCTGCAAGAGTTTGGCCTGGAGTTCATCAATTCCAAGTCGAAAAATTCCCTAGTTTTCACCATGATAATGTGTGATATTCCTTCCCTTGATTCTGAATCTACATCTAAAGATTGTATCCCTAAAGAGGCATTGTTTCTGATTTCCTCATCTGACCCATAGTATGGAGATTTTCTGGTCTATCTCTAGACCCAGACTTTTTGTCCCAATACCTCTTAATCTTAGCAATGACGTATTCGATAAAAATCCTGAAATTGCGTTATTATCGGCGATACCCTTTACCATTGTGGTATTGATACACTTTTAAAGAGGTGCCTCACCCTTAAGGACTCCAAGAAAGTCCTTAATGAATGCCACTTGGGGGCATGTGGCAGACATCTATCCAGTTACGCTACCACGTAAAATATCTTATGGGCTAGTTATTTTCGGCCTACCTTCTTTCGCTATTGTATTCTCACCATCCAGAAGTGTCATGTGTACCAGGTCTACGATTGCAAGATCCATGCCCCGCGTGCTCTGTTACATCCCGTTGTCATTGTTGGTCCCTTTACGAAATGGAGTATCAACTTTATGACATGTAACCCTCACTCAGTCGGGGGGCATGGTTATATCATTGTCGTTGTAGACTACTTTACTAAGTGGGTCAAGGCGATGCCTACATATAACAACACAAGTGAAACGACTACATATTTTTTCTTCAATCATGTTATTTCTAGGTTTGGTGTTTCACAAGCAATAGCTATGGATCAAGGAAAGCATTTCCATAACCATATGATGACTGAACTAACTGTTAAGCTAGGACTTTCACATGAAAATTCCACTCCCTAATATCCTCAGGCTAATGGATAGGTTGAGGCTATTAAAAATTTTCTTAAGGCTATGCTTAAATATATGGTAGGGGTTCACAAATCATACTAGCATTTGCTTCTTTATGTTTCCGTGTGGGCATACTGAACCTCGGTTAGGATTGCTACCAAATTAACAACCTTTCAATTGGTCTATGGTCTGGAAGCAATCCTCCCCGTTGAATGTGAAATTCCATCATTAAAACTAGTTGTCGAACTTCTTCCTGCCACTTCCACAGAGGAGGAGCCTTTTTTTTATACATTTGACTCATTTGAATGAAACTCGTTGCAATGTTTCTTTAGCCAATGAAGCTCGTAAAAGACATGTTAAGGTGTAATACAACAAAAATGTAAAGCCTCGTGTCTTCTCGGAAGGAGACTTGGTTCTCTTATATGACCAAGAGGCCGATAAGTTAGGTCCAAGAAAGTTCCAACCCATGTGGTTGGGTTCGTACATTGTTAAGCGAATCCTTGCAAAAGGGGCATATGAGTTAGTAGACTATGATGGAGTTTCACTAGCGAAGCCTAGGGATGGGTTGTACTTCAAAAAATACTATGCTTGATCTCATGCATAGTATATTGTGTACATACTGCCTATAGGTGTGTTAAGTGTTTTTACAATGTGTATTTTCATAGTTTCCCACGCTTCCTATTGATTCATTTTACGTTTTGTTCGTAGATGTCAACCTCTCTTGAACCATATATTGGTTATCTCAATGGTGTTAACCATAGTACTCAGGACCTATCTTCTGCAACATGGGCCATATTTGCTCCAAATAGCGAGCTAGTGAGTATGCAAGGGATTTGCATTGGTCGCTCTACTAACAACATCGTTGAGTATAATGCAGTGCTTGAGCTGCAATCTGATGTTATTCTACATGGTATTTTCCATTTAGTCATCGGGCTTGACTCACAACTCGTAGTACTATAACTTGCTAATTTCTATTCAATGAGAAATCCCGCCATCCTTCGCATGGTTTTGAGAGTGTGTTTTCTGGAAAAACATTTAAATTTCATACGATATGAACATATTTCTAGAAATCTCAACACATTAGCAGATTCCCTAGCTAATTACATTTTAGATAGACATTTGCAACGAATGTAAATAAGTTTCAATTCACATCACATCATATTGAAAGCGTAATAGGAACTAGGAAACATTGAAAATATGTATATGTATGTGTGTGTGTGTATATAATATATATATATATATATATATATTATATATATATATATATAGATATTATATATATATATATATATATATATATATATATATATAATATATATATATATATATATATATATATATATAAAGTTTTCTTTTACAAAAAAATGTGCTTTGAAACACACATGACTACATCGACCATATAAAAAACTACATGCAAATATCTAAGTAGACAAATCAATGGTACTCATGACAAAATGACACTACATGAGATATCTTACACAATAATCATTCAATATGGCTAGGCACTCCGATAGTGTGTCGTTGAAGTCGCGTCGGAATTTGGTCGACCACGGTCTCATCAATCCCGTGTGTTAGCCCCTCCATGTGGCGCTCCACCTCTTATAGGATCTCAGCTACCTCAAGACCCTGTAGTGCATCATGTCATACCATGAAAACCTGTATTGGTCCCACTACCTCCTCATGTGGTTGTCTCTTTGCATGATGAAGATATGAAGCACCTACTAGTTGAGCTGGTCCTATATATGCATGAAAGCATCAGTGGTTCAGTCTTTAAAAAAAATAAAAATAAAAATAAAAATAAATAAATAAATAAATAAATAAATAAATAAAAAATAAATAAAAATAAATAATAATAATAATAATAATAATAATAATAATAATTATTTGTAAACTTATCAAAAACTTAAATGGTTGAAATATTTTACTTAAAGCATCCCATTGCTCACCCTTAGGAAGCATGAGCTTAGGATAATCACAGAAATCCATCCCTACATAAGGATAATCATTGATCATGATGAACTGTCTACGCAGCCACCCAAAGAAGGTTGGTGAGAAGTTGATCACCAACAGACCTACATGTTAAGCCATATGATCTATCCACCTCCTCATCTGTGGGGCCCTCAGATCGATAGGCTTGGGTATAATTTGCCGAGGTTAAAGTAGTGGTGCCCGCTCTAGAGAAAAAGATACTAAGATTGAACCATAGTCGAAGTTCTTTAAATTCCCCTCTATTTCTTTAGTCAGTTGTTCCTTCATATTGACCAAAACTCCCTCGCTCCAGTTGGAGATTGTTGGCACTAGACACTCCACCCGTACTACATGTATGATCTACTTGCCACATGAAGTGTTGAGGTACCTGCCAATCCCATGATAATTAACATGATCGTTCTCAAAGGTAATTGGGTTACATCTTTTTATATTGATATTTCCATCCCCAGTTGGTTGGGCTTGAGGTCTACAATAGGTAGTGATATAATCTTTCAGTCTCCCCACCAATTATACCACCTAGGAGAGAGATGCGGTCACCCATCATGGATAAACTTGTCAGAAAGTAGATATCTTCTAGATTTATCATGAGAAGATCTTCCCCACATCTGAATGCTTGTGATTGAACATCCCATGAATAAATAAGATACTTCAACAATTCCATCTATTGCCTCATACTAGGAAGCGAGAAGACTTTTAACAATCCACAGTTTTTCAGTTCTTGGATGGTATCATGATCATTTGCTACATTTAAAACATGTTCCTCATGTTCTCTTTCTCTCCAAATAAATGTCATTTTGTGCTAATGAACACCTGAAACATCAACAAGAGATTTATTAGGCTCCTTTTCATGCAAAAATTTTTGACAAAAAGTTGAGGGAAAATTGATAAACAATTTAGCATATTGCGCACAATGCACCCCAGTAGTGCATGACAGAGTGTTGCACCTCTCGCAGTAGTGGCAGTCTGCCTAGGTGTAGCGCATGTTTCTATTATGGAGCTGGGGGGGTGGGGAAGCGTTGGTCCTAGGGCATGTTCTTGAAATCACTGGGCCCTCAAGACCTCAAAAAAATTACATGAAATCACAAAAATGTACCGTGAAAAGGAAGAGAAGGGTTTTAGCTCCTACTTAGAAGTGACGATACCCCGAATGGTCCACTGGATTAGCTACAATCAGCTACAGAAGATTGAGGACAAAAGAGCTCAGAATTCTCACTGTTGAAAGTAAATGTGAAATGGTGAAAATGGATAGCCATTTTGAGTATTTATGATCATTTCTCACATTATTTTATTCATATTTAATGTTTTGACCTATATATGCTTCATTTTTATTATGAAATGGGTATGTTTAATCCTTTTTGTGATGTTTTGAGCAGGTCGACAACGGTGAACAAATTTTTATCATGCTTTAAACAAGTTATTTTAACTAAGAAGTATACTTTTATCTCTTTTTTGGACTCTGTAAACTTGCGAAAAAGGAATGCCTTAGAGTTATCTTTCAGTGTTTTTCAGACTCCCAAAATATGAAAAGATAGTCGAACACTTGTCTTTTCGAACTCGTAAAAGTAAAGGAAAAGACGTCTACTAAGCATAAGTTTAACCCTTTTTCAGATTTAGATAAACTATCTACGTAAAAGGAATACCTTAGTTGAACATGGCAAAGAGATTCTCTTGAGTATTGTTTTCTACCTTTTCGGACTTGAGAGACTATCTACGAAAAGGGACATCTGGAGTTTTCTTTTTCGCCTCTTTTTCAAACTCTCTAAACATCAAAAAGATGTCAAGTTTTAAATTCGATGGACTCGTTAAAACATTAAACAATGATGGACTTGTCAAACATGACAAGGTAGAACCTCTCCTTTTCACGGTTTGTTAAATATAGTTAGAGGGATTCATCTAAAGGGTGAACTTAAATATTAAGCATATGTTATCCTCCTCAAGCTTCTTAAAAAATAAAGAGGTATTGACCAATATGGTTGGAGAAATTGGGAAAACAAGGTATTCCATTTTCTAATGGTATCGAGTCGCTCTTGAACACGACACTCATCCACTTCATCTTCGTGGTTGTTGGGTTGGGTAATCTGCTTGTATTTTGGTTATCACATCTTTTTTAGAGCCTCCATTTCTGTTTTGGGTCAATGTTGCTGACTCCATTCAATGTCGTTGGTGTGTTCAAGAGAATTCATTCAGTTAATATCTATTACAATACTCTTAAACCTTCATTCCATGTGTTTCCTTTCCTAATCTAGTTCCATATCGATATCATTCGGTCTCAATCATGATAATTGTTTCATGTCATTGATTGGGGATACATCAAGGCCCTCATGCGACGGACCACTTCCTGTCGACATAAGCACATCATCTAAGAAGTTGACTTAGAAATAACGATTTGGTACCTTGGTGCTTGCATATATCAATGGAAAGTTTCCTTGCTCTCAGCGATAAGTTCACATCAATGACTTTCGACCAAAAGGCTCCGTGTGGTGTTTGAAATCAACTCATTTATTCACACCATACAGATTATATTGTAGTACCTTGAGAGCCATTAACAACATCAATGGTTTCTCTCGTGTATATTAACGGCTTAAATCATTGGCCAATCATTAGATGGTGTCTATTCACATGGTTAGACTCATACGTTGGTTGGTCATGTGAAGGAGATATAACACCCCAGATCTAGTTTCATCCATTCGGGTTGCGAGTTGAGGAGTCATATGTTACGTCTCTATACTACTAGTGTAACCCCTTATTGTTATTAGTGAAACCCCCTTATTGTCTTATTGTACCCATATAATCCCCATGTTGGTTATCATTGTGCCCCATACAAACCCACTATTGTTATTTTTGTGTCCCTACAATATTATTGTTATGTAGGCTCTGATTGTATTGGGACCCCTTAGAATCCTATATATGGAAAGGAGGTATTGTCATTTGTATCATCGAAGAATTGTTCATTTGTGTAATGTACAGGAGGTTGCCTCTCGAAGAGGCTGATTTTGAAGTTGTTGATCTATCTTTTCTATTTTTTGTGAGCTAGTTTCATAACATTTGGTATCAGAGCTTTGGATTCTAGGGTTTCATTGCTCCAAACAGGTCATTGTGGAATTTTCGCTATAACTTTTTATCTACGAAGTTTTAGAAGCTAAAAAAAACCATTTAAGCCGAAATCATTCTGAACCTCACGTCCAAATTTCAGATCTTGTCTCGCTGTATCTTTGGATATATGATCTGAGGAAGTTAGGCTTTTTCCAAGCTCCATAATTCAATCGCAAATAGGTTATTGTGGAATTTTAACTATAATTGTTTCTCAACGAAGGTTCAGACTCTAAAATTAAAACCCATCTGAGCTGAAATCTTGACGAAGCTTGACAAATAAATTAAGATCTTGTTTCACTATATTTTCGGAGATATGGTCCAAGACATTTAGGGTTTTGTAGTCTCCTGAATTACATCCCAAACAAGTGACCTGGGGAAAATCGTCATAACTTTCTCTCTGAGCATCAGATTGAAAATTTGTAAAAAAATTATAGAAAGAGGTCGGCTTGCAGTTTTCTGTGAATCGATTTCAAGTCCTAAGGTAGAAACAGTGACACACGACACTTCATACAAGTTTGATCTACTGAACTAGTCTATAATCAGGTCATCGTGGGAGATTTGGCATAACTCTTCCTTGGAGAATCCAATCTTGATCAGGCTTATGGGGTTGGAAAGAGGACTCAAAAGGCTACTGCAGGATGTAATTTTAGACCTTGGAGATCCTAAATTACAGAGATACAATAGATTCAATATCGAGCTCCTACAAAGTGAAAAAAGGTGTGTAGTTTTTAACTTTTTTTGCATAAGTTGGTTTGAAAAATTAGTTTGAAGGAATTCAAAGGACTAATTGAAGCATTATTATCATTAATTGATGCCCTGAAGAAAGCAAATGGAAACACCTAGAAAGCAACTTGAAAGCTCTAACATGACTCATGAAGAAGAGGAAGAAATGCAACATGATATATCAAAATTATGAGACCAAGTGCAACAAAATTCACTTTCACAAAAAGTAACAGAAGCTAAGATGGATGGTTTAAAGAGAGGCGTGGAATCTAATATGGATGGCATGGAAACTAAGATGGATGGTTTAAAGAAAAACGTGGAAGCTAATATGGATGGTTTAAAGAAAGGCATGGAAGCTAAGATGGATGCTATAGAAGAAAAACTTAAAGGCAACATAGAAGATTTGAAGACAAGTTTGACAAAGTTGCTACAAGAAATGCTTACTAATGGTAAAAGGGTAGTAAAGGAAACTCATGATGAGAACAATGTTAATAATGATTTCATAGACTCTAACATTGGATTGAAGACCCACCATGTTCCAAATATTGATATGAGGAAGCCTGATGGCAAGGATCCCGTAGCATGGATACTACAGATGGAGCAATATTTCATTCTCCATAATGTGCAAAACGCATGAAAGGTACGCATTACAACTTTATATTTGGAACCAAATCAGTTTGTATGGTATTGATGGCTTTTCTCTCAAAAACAAATTGTCAGTTGGGCAATTTTTACGTAAGAAACGATAGCACGTTATGAGGATACAAAAAGCAACACATTTTTTAGCCAGTTGATAAATATCAAACAAAAGGGTTCAATGATGGAGCATATTGAGGACTTCCAAAATTGAATATAAGGGTAAAATATATTCTAGAGGAGCATAGGATTGATGTGTTCATAAGGGACTTTAAAGGAACCTGATTCATTAGAGAAGGCATTCAGGTTGCCTAAGAAAAATGGAAAGCAAAATTATGGCAACAAGGAAGCCTGCCACTCACAACTATAAAGATGGAAGCATTGTTACTCCTAGCCTTTCACCACCTACGAGGTTGACACCACAACAATTGGAAGAAAAAAGAGAAAAAGGTTTTTGTTACAATTGTGATAAAAAATACACTAAAAGTCATAAGTGTGTTGAGAAGAAATTAATTTACATAGATGGGAAGAGGAGCAAGAAAAGGAACAAGAAATGTCAAAATAAGATGATATACATTAGGAACCAATCCCAGAGAAAGAAGAAAGAATAACGGGGCGTAATTGCACAATTATGTTCACTAGAGGTTCCCACATCGAAATCATCTATTTCTCCAGACAATAATTCCAAGGTATTTGAGACTCCCAAAGGCCTCCCACCTATTCGTGATCATGATCATGCTATTCATTTGATTCCAGGAAGTGTTCCCCCAAACATGAGGCCTTATAGATATCCATATGCCCAAAAGAGTGAAATTGAACGTATGGTTGCATAAATGCCAGAGGTTGGTATAATTCAACCTACTCAAAGTTCTTTCTCTGCTCCAGTGGTATTGGTACACAAGAAGTATTGATCGTGGTGCATGTGTCCAAATTATAGGGAGCTTAACAAACTCACTTTTAAAGATAAATTTCCCATTCCTATCATTGATGAATTATTGGATGAATTGCATGGATCGATTTTCTTCACCAAGTTGGATCTTCGTTCAGGATATCATCAAATCAGAATGAAGATTGAAGGCATTTCAAAAACAACATTTATAGCTCATGAGGGTCATTATGAATTTTTGGTCATGCGTTTTGGACTTACCAATGCACCTTCTACATTTCAAGGTTTGATGGATTCCATTTTCAAACCCTTCTTTAGAAAGTTTGTGTTAGCATTTTTTTAGGATATACTAATCCACAACAAGTCTTGGAAGGATCATGTTCAACATGTTGATAGGGTGCTCAAACTATTGGAAGAGAAACAATTATATGGAAAAAGCTCGAAATGTTTCTTTGGAGTACAAGAGGTGGAATATCTAGGTCATATTGTATCTCATGAAGGTGTTAAGGTAGACCCTAGCAAAATTAAAGCCATTAAGGAATGGGAAAATCCGCACATCCATAAAGCATCCGCGAGTATTTCTCAGGTTGACAGGGTATTATCAGAAGCTTGTTAAGAATTATGGGAGAATAACAGCACCTCTAACAACATTATTGAAGAAAGATGCATTTTCATGGACTCTAGAAGCAATGAAGGCTTTTGAACATCTTAAAGAGGAAATGTGCCAAGCACCGGTCTTAGCTACGCCAGACTTCACAAAAACATTTATTGTGGAATGTGATGCCTCACGAGATGGAATTGGTGCTGTTTCAATGCAAGAAGAAAGACCCATTGCTTTCGAAAGTCGTCCAATCAAAGGAAAGTATTTACACAAAGCTATTTATGAGAAGGAAATGTTGGCAATACTACATGCACTTAAGAAATGGCAGCCTTACCTAATGAGAAGATCCCAGTTCAAACAATATTGTCAGAACTTGACAAGGAAGGAAAAATCATATTGGAACCTGAAGTATTCACAGAAACAAGAAATCGACAGCTACGAAATCGATCAATTTCAGAGTATCTCATCAAGGGGAAGAACTTACCCATTGAATATTCCACATGGGAGGATGAAAATTTTATACAGAAGCATCCAGAACTACTCAAGTATTGAGGACAACACTTTTTGAAGGAGAGGGGCATGTTGGGTCCCTATGCTTCTAGTGCAACCCCTTATTGTTATCAGTGAAACCCCTTATTGTATTATTGTACCCATATAACATGTTGTTATTATTGTGCCCCATAGAAGCCCACTATTGTTATGTTTGTGCCCCTATAATATTATCGTTATGTAATCTCTGATTATATTGAGACCCATTAGGGCCCTGTATATAGAAATGAGGTCTCGTCATTTGTATCATCCAAGAATTGTTCATTTATGTAATGTAAAGGAGGTTCCCCCCTTGAAGACGCTGATTTTGAAGTCCTTGAACTATCTTTTCTATCTTTTGTGAGTTGCTTTCATAACATTTGGTATCAGAGCTTTGGATTCTAGGGTTTTGTTGCTCCAAATAGGTCATCCTGGAATTTTCGCTATAAATTTTTCTCTATGAAGTTTCAGAAGCTAAAAATAAAACTCATTTGAGCCGAAATCATTCTGAACCTCGGGGCCGAATTTCAGATCTTGTCTCACTATATTTTCAAAGATATGATTTGAGGAAGTTAGGGTTTTTGCAAGCTCCATAATTCAATCGCAAATAGGTCATTGTGGAAGTTTAGCTATAATTTTTTTTCAACGAAGGCTCAGACTCTAAAATTAAAACCCATTTCAGCCAAAATCTTGACAAAGCTTGGGCTTGAACTTCAGATCTTGTTTCACTATATTTTCGGAGATATGGTCCAAGACATTTAGGGTTTTTTCAGGCTCCCAAATTACATCCCAAACAGGTGACCTGGGGAAAATCATCATAACTTTCTCTCTGAGCATCAGATTGAAATTTCGTCAAAATTTACAAAAAGAGGATGGTCTGTAGTTTTCTATGCACTACAACAAAACAAGTATTTTGCATCAGATTTAACACCAAATTTTAGTGCATTTTTTTCTTAATTGGGATGAGCAGCCTGGCGCTAAATATGGCTCTATTGTACAATTTTTAAAGTGTCCTTTTTTGCACCAAATTTTGCATCTTTTTTACGCCAAATTTTCCATCTTTTTTTGCATCATATTTTTCACCAAGATTTTCATTTGGTTTTACAACAGGTTTTGCTTCTAGTTTTGTGCCATTTTTTGCATCATTTTTTGCTTCCTCTTTTGTGGCATTCTTTGCTTCTAGTTTTGTGTCATAATTTGCATCGATATTTTCACTATCTTTGGCATCTAATTTAGTGCCTTTTTTTACGTCCAATTTATGCCATTTTTTGCTTCTAATTTTGTACTTATTTTAACATCTACTTTTGTGCTAGTTTTTCTCCCTTTTTTTACACCATTTTTTCCATCCAATTTTTCACCATATGTTGAATCTGATTTAGTGTCAAATTTTGCATGCATTTTTGCACCATTTTTTGCTTCCACTTTTGCATTTTATTTATCTCCTTTTTTTGCACCATATTTTGCATTATTTGTTTCATCCAATTTCGCATCATTTTTAACACCATTTCTTGCATCCAATTATGCATCCTTTTGAGCATCTAAATTTGCATCCTATGTTGAACCATATGTTGCATCCACCTTCGCATCCCATTTTCTATCTATTGTTACGTTCAACTTTGAGCCATTGTTTTGCACCAAGTTTTGAATGATTTGTTGCACCTCATTTTACATCCAATGTTGCATCTCAATTTGCGTCCAAATTTGAGCCATTTTTATGCCCATTGTTGCACCATTTTTTCTTCTTTTGTGTCCAATTTTGCACCAGTTTTTATGTCCAAATTTGCATCCTTTTTGGTATCTAATTTTTCATCCTTTTTGGCTTCCAAATTTGCATCTTTTTTTCTGCCAGATTTTGTGTCCACATTTGCATGTCATTTTGCACCTAGATTTTAGTTTTAATTTTCATCTAGTTATGCATCATTTTTGACATCCTTGGTTTCACCTTTTTTTAGTCCCATTTTGCATCTTGTTTTGTGTCTTCTATTACATCCTTGTTTCATCCTAATTTTACACCATTTTTTGAATCCTCATTTTGGTGTCCATTTTTGTATCCTTGTTTGTGCCCAATTTGGTATCCTTTCATATGCCATATTTTGTTCCCTTATTTGTGTCTAGTGTTGCACCATTTTTTTATTTTACTTTAAAACCCTTTTTGTGTCATTGTTTGCATCTTGTTTTGATGGCTAGTTTAACATCCAATTCTACTCCCAATTTTGCATCCATGGTTAAATCCACTTTTGGCTTCTTGTTTAGATTTTTACTTTTATTTCCATTTATGACCCCCTCTATGGGTTCATTTTACTAAAGTCATTTACATAGTGAAATATATTAAAGTTTTTAAATATCATTTTGTTGTAGGATTTAATGCACGGTTAGATGAAAATAAAACCCTCTCAGTTTATCCCGGAAACCTAGGACAAACCAATTAAGAGAAAGGTTGTTCTAAGGCTTAGGATTCTTAGTAGATCAAGATGTAGAGTATAGATTAAGAAAAAGAGAATGAATTCTTGTGAGTCCTTGCATGTAGGTCTTCTTGGAGTTTTTAGGAAGCGCTCCTAGGTAGCTCCAAAGCTTGGTCCTACACATAAGAGAGAGAATAAAGCAACCTTCACAGTATACTATCTTGATAATCGAAACTATCAAAAACATATAAATATTATTGAATAAATATATACAAACCAAAATTCCATACATCCATTAGTTAAATAGAAGAAGTAAAGAATGAATAGAAACATATGGAAGGAAGAACATCTAATCTATATGAATAAAGGAGTTGGAGGAAAGTTACAACAATCAGATGTAGTTGCAACAGCACCTCCCCCAACTCATTGCTCCAAAACTCTCCCTCTCAAGATAGATCTCAGTAGCATGACAATACAAGAATTCCCATCATTTTTCAATGGCCAAGCCTCCAATATATAGGAAAGTGAAGGCTATGAAGATTTCCCAAATTCCTCATTAGTTCAATTTGGGAAAAAATCTTTTTGGGTGAATAATGTTTCCTCATATAAAAATTGTCTTTTCCACTTTTTAGATGCTTTTGTGCTTAGGAAAAAGCTTCTTGATGCTTTATGGCTCTTTCCCACTTTTGTCTGCTTTTATTTTTAGGAAAAAAATAAAGATGAGGATAAATAGATCACATTCCACCATATGAGTTTCCAAAAGTGAACAAGAGTGTCAAATTCAAATTCTAGTTTGCTTATGTTTTAGTTTTTTTTAATATATATTTAGTTTTAGTATTTTTTTATTTTCTAAAAATATATATTTAGTTTTTGGTATTTTTTTTTCTATAAGAAAAATTATATTTTGTTTTTATAAAAATGGATTTTAAACAACCATTCATGCTAAATTTGTGATTTTATGATAGGAGTTGAAATTATATATAAAAAAGTAACTCATTGCCATGTGTTATGTCGCTGAGATGGGTGTTATACATCTCTTCCTTGCTAAGTTATAGAATGTGCTTGGGTTTTCTTAATGTAATAAAACTAATTATGTTCTTCATGATATCTTGAAATGTTCATCTTCAACTAGGCTAATAAAACAATAAAGTTAAAATAGGTTTGCATTTGTCCTTTGTAGATCTTTGTCCCCATTAAGCTTGATCTTAATAGATTAATTGTCTTATGGTGGCCTTGAGTGGTCACTTCCATTAGTTGCATGCTTTATAGTTTTCTGTTAGTGACATTTTTTAGGCTTGATAATATGTTATTTAATTTATCAAGTTTTTTTATTGTGCATATTATTGTTAAATATGTTGGTTTTTGAGCATGTTTTAGCAAAATGTTCCCAAAATGTTTATAGATTGTATTTTATAATGCAATCATTCATTGCTTGATGAAATTGTTTTGGATATTTTTTTTAATGATTCATTGATTGATGAAATTGTTATGGATATTTTTTTTAGAATATTAAATTGTATGTGATAAAGTCAAAAGTCACCTCTTTTTTAGATTTTCATTGGTCAATCTCCCTTAAGGCCATCAAGTTCACCATTTGGCCCCAGGTTAAGGAAATATAGGAGTCATGAAGTGGAATTGTCCAAGCATTTAAATCTTGAGACATGTTTTTTTTTAGTCACATTATACTTCCTTTCTATGTAAATTCTCGATGAAAATAGTCTCATGGAACATGAGGGGTCTCAATAGTAAAGGAAAACAAAGACTCCTAAAATAAAATGGTACGCAAAGCACCCATAAATAATGTTGATATAAGAAGCAAAAATATTAAGTAAGGTTCTACTTGGGTGGAATGGTTATTATTTGAAATGATCAAGACATCAAGCTTACCAATATGTTTACCTATTTTCGCATTATGACAATACAATTTTAGTTAATTGACATCGAGGACTACTACCATGTATCCAATGTCTATGACTCCAATATCGCAAATGGAAAACCTCTATTTCTCAATTCTATTTCTAGCACAAGTAATTTATACTCCCCATCTCCATGGATTATTGGGAGTGACTTCAATATTATCGAGTGTCTCGAGGAAAAAAAGGATGAATCACAATGTTTAACAAGATATTTTGTAAGCTATACCATTAAAACCATAAATTAGTCTCCATTAAAGTTATCAAGCAATGAGTCTCCAACCCAAAGATGTGGATCAATGAGATGTAATACATGTGTGTGTGGTGACTAACTTAATACACCACTCTAATAACTCCATAAACTTATGTATTTCACTCCATCACATAAATTGATAGTAGTGTGACAAAAGTAAACCAAGAGTAGACATGAAAGCCTTAGGTAACAAGCATTCCCTACATCCTCAATTAGGTGCTTAAATGATGAAGTGAAAATGCAAGGAGAAAAGAGGAATTCATGATTTAACCATCACAAACATGTGATCAAGTGTGACTAGGAGTGTATATATTCATATATTTTCCAAAGAGGGAGTGAATACATGAGTTACCATTCATTGGCCCTTATTTCTTTCTTTTTCATTTTCTTAAATATAGGACTTAGGGAATAAGGTTTTCATAAGTTTGGAACAACTCGTAGATATAAGATTTACATGAATTTTCACTTCAACCTTAGAGTTTAGACTTAGATAAATCAATATAGTGTATCTTTAAAGATTTTGGCTTTCACTTTTTTATTTTATTTCATCAAAAATGACAAAAGGGGAAATATTTTGCCACAAATCTGTGAATGCTTAATCATAAAGGTGTCATGTGATGAAAACAAATTAATGATGTTATTCTCTATGAAAATGATGGGTACTCTTGAGAAAATCTTATGCTTGTGGATGTCTCCTCTCTGGTTGAGAGGGAGTGAGGGTAGACACCATATTATCCATGTGTCATGTAATATGGCCAGGACTAACAATCTTAAGCTAAGGAAGGATGCTAGTAGGGAGAATAGTGGATTGGATAAACATCTAGGACCAATATTCTTTGAGAATTTGGAATTTGACTAGTACTAATCGTCATAAGTCAAGTACATTAATCCAAGATAAGAATAGTCATGAGGATTGACATTTCTTGGCGTCAAATATTATGATAGTGGATTAGGAAATGATCATGTGAGGACATACCTGGTCAACATCCTGGTGGGGTAAGTGCCTAGAGAGGTAGTGGTGTCCAAATTTATGCGTCCCAACATTGTGCTCTGATCTAATGGAGAGATAAACTTGTTAGTCAAGGCCTTACTATTCTTACAATGTTGGCTATGATGATGTAAATCATCATTGATGCTTATCAATCCATATCCTTTCTTATATGAATATTTCAACTTGAGAGTACTTTTTTGTCTCATTATGAGTACCTCCCTAGTTTAAAGGGAGGGTCATCATCTTCATTATTACCATCATCACCACCATCAATGTCATCATTATTGTCATCATTTCATTATCGTCATAATCACCATTCGTGTCTTCATCATCATCATCACCATCATGATTATGGATATTGTCATCAATTGTTCATAATTATAGGCATCATAAGAAATATCATCAACCTAAAAAATGCTACTAGTGCTCGAAAAGCGTTGTTAGGACACAAAATATATGAAAGAAAGAAAAATAACAACTTTAATTTTTAGAGATGATCGATGATCATCATCATTACTACCGTTATCATCGTCATTATAATTGTCATCATCCCCATCATCATAACTAATATAGTTTTTATCATAATTGTTGTCATCTTCATCATGAACATCATAATCATCATTCATGTCATTATTGTTCTTGATGATGACCAGATGAAAATAATGATAATGATGATCAGATGATGATGACTTGGAAGATGACGCCAAAGATAATTATTATGATTTTGACCATGACAACATTTAAAAATTGGGAAGAATGGCCAAGGTCATTAGCATCATCATCATCATTGTCATTGTAACTCTCGTCGTCTTTATCATCATTTTCATTATCATAACAATCACAATTGATGTCATCGTCATCATCTTCATTATCATCATCGTTATAATTATTGACATTGTCATTAGTTGTTCATAATTTTCAATGTCATAAGAAATATCATCAATGCAAAAAATATGATGTGTGTTGGAAAAGGGATGCAAAAGTGAACAAAAAAATGGGGTTAAAAATAAACGTAAATTTGGATGGAGAGTGGACACAACATAAGTAGATACAGAACAAGACAGAAAAATTAACACAAAAGTGGATGAAAAAATAGATGCAATATTTGATGCAAACTTGAACACAAAATAGGATTCAAACATGGATGAAAAAGTGGAAGAAAACATTGGCACAATAGTAGGCATAAAACTTAGCATGAATTGTGGTGAAACAAATGTAGATACTACAATGAATATATAAAAAAAAAAAAACAAAGTTGAATGCAAAAATGAGGAAAAATTGGATGAAAAAGGGATGTAAACATGGGCCAAACATGGGTGCAATATTGAACACAAAATTAGTTGCAAAATTCGACGAATCAAAAGTGGATGTAAAAGTAGATTTGAAATGGGATGCAAAAAACATAAACAATATTGGATGCAAACTTGGACACAAAAGAGGATACAAATGTGGATGCAATAGTGGCAGAAAATGTGGGTTGCAAGGATAGGCATAAGATATGGTAGAAATCATAGCACAAAAAAAGTGGACGTAATAATAGACAAAAACAAATATGCAAACTTAGATGCAAGACAAGATGCTATAAGGGATGTAAAAGTGGATGCAAACATGGGTGCAACATGAGAAACAAAATTGGATGCAAAATATGGATGCAATGGAAGTACATGCAAAAGAATATACAAAATGAGATGCAAAACCCAACACAAAATTGGATGCAAAAATAGATGCAATGTTTTATGCAAAAGAGGATGCGGAGATGGATGCAAAATTGGAAGAAAACGTGGGTACAATAGTAAGTAGAAAACATGGCACAAATTGTGTCACAAGAAAAGTGGATGTAATGATAGATACAAAAAAAAAGCAAATGAAGATGAAAAATATGATTTCAAAAGGGATGTAAAAGTGGGCATAAACATGGGTGCAACAATGGATGTAAAATATGATGCAAAAGTTGATGCAACAAAATTCTATGCAAAAGTAGATGCAATACAAGACACAAAACCTGATGCAAATCTTGACAAAAAAGTGGATATAAAAAGGGATTAAAAATAGATGTAAAATTCGATGAAAACCTAGATTTATATGAGGATGCAATCATGGATGCAAATTTAGAAACAAAAAAGGGTGCAAAGGGAGGTGTCAAGCTAGGTGCAAATTATGGCACAAGGAAAATGGATGCAATAGCGGACACAATAACATATGAAAAAGAGGATGTAAATATGGATACAAAGCAAGATATAAAAGACAATGCAACAAAAGTATATGCAAAATTAGATGAAAAAACTAGACACAAACCTTGATGCAAAACTTGAAACAAAGAGGATGCAAAAAATATGCAAAAATGGATGCAAAAAATGATTTAAAAAATGATGCAAAAGACGATGCAAGAGATGATGCAAAAGTTGATGCAAGTGTAGGCGCAAAAAGTGGATGCAATAGATGATGCAAAAGATGGTGAAACAAAATTAGGTGCCAAACTTGATGCAAAACATGGTGCAAAGGATGGCACAAAACTTGGCATAAAATGTGGCGTAAAACTTGGTTTAAAATCTGGTGCAAACCCTATTACAATCCCTGGTGCTAAACTTGATGTAAGATTTGGTGCAAAACTCGGTGAAAACTTTGCATCAAGCTTTGCACCATATTTGATAAGTGGACACAAATAGCACCAAAAATGGTTTCTAGATGCAAAAAAGGAAGCAAAAAGGGATGCTAATGACAGGGTTTTGTTGTAGTGTAAATGGGCCTATCTAATCTTTGTGCTTGTACATTTGTGGTGTTAAAGATACAATCCTTTGTTATACAGTTGTAGAAGGAAGATGGGGACTCTTCTTTGTATTTAGCCTTTTCATCTTGCAGAGCTTTACAACATTTGGTTTATTATAGTAGATAGTTTATCACAATAGTTTTCCCTTAAAAATCCTTTTTGTTATCATGGATTCAAGCCGTAATGCTACTCTTTTTTTTGGTTAAAAACTGAAAAGGACATGAAGAACGTTTGTGTCTGAATATAGGGTACATTTCAAATCCCACTTCTTTAATTGCTTATGAACAAAAGTTATAATTGATTTGATCTAGATAATTGTCTAGGTTTGGAAGATCTTGAGCATTCACTCAAGACTTTGTTATGTCCGCAACTCCAGATTATGATATTTTGCCAACACTGTGCACTTTAAATCTATTGCAACTGCAACATTTTACTCTTGAAGGACAAAGTAAGTCACCATATTAATGTTTTACAGTTGCTTGTAATTAGGCTTATAACTGCTTATATAGGAGTTGGGAAATGCTTATTTGACATTTTGCTTCAGATTTAGTAGAGTTTGGCTCCGTATATTTTTAAAAGATGATTCTAATAAATATCATAAAATAAATTTGAGTAATAAAAAAATATAAAAGTTAAAGAGTTCTTTGTAGGTAAAAGGAAGATTGTTTTATTATGCAAATAGTTTAGGTTCAATTTGCGATGAATGCAAAGCTTTATATTTATGCAAAACGAGTTTTCTTTGAATACATAAGGGAAGAGATTAAGGTTCAAAAAATATTAGGAGGGGAGAAAGAAATATGCACAAAGCTTTATATTTATGTAAATTAAATTTTCTCGCAATATATAAGGGAAGAGATTAAGGTTCAAAAAATATTAGGAGAGGAGGAAGAAATTTACACCAAATTTGTGTGGAAGGAAACAATCTAAGCATCAAATGTACTACTTTTTATCTTCAATGATTTTTTATATGTCGTGATTCTTCTCACATTTATGCTTTACGGCGTTTCCTTTGCAACATCGGGTGCAATTGCTAGTAATATTATTTTGCATATAATTAAGCTGAGAGGCTCATTATACAAACTAGTATTATGTGTAACTTTGTCTGTCTATCATCAAAGATGAAATTTTGTTCATATCTACCTAAATATAAATTAAAAAATATATATATCAATTCATAAGAAAATTTGCACGTGAAAAAATTATATCCCTCAACTCATATTAAATCGATATTTAAATAGATCAAAACTAATAATATTATTTTTTATAGAAATATCGTATTAACTATACATTAAATTTAATCAAAATACTTACTGATTATTAGTTTTCTCATTCTTATTTAATTTTTATAATTAACTTTTCATTCTAATAATTTCACACATTATTAAATACTTTAAATTTATCCTCAATCTAAATTATAAATATTTTAATGAAATCCTAATGATATTTACATTAAGGAAATCTATTTGGAAATAGATACCAAATTAACATTTAATGCAATGTCTTTGTGCAAGCAAGCTCAACATAGTGGTTAGTTTGATGACTAGATGTAACTATTTTGGTGTTGCACCATTTTATATAGATAATTATTTTCCTAAAAAAATTATAATATAATAATAATTTCAAATTAATATATAAATAATATAAATATAAAATATATATATTAATTTTATAATTAATTATTTACAATAAAAATATTTTTTATAAATTATAAATAACTTTATATATATTATACAAATTTAAGATTTGAAAAATATTAATAGAATTACTTATTCATTTAAACAGTTTTTTTTTTAAAGAAATAGAACACTGTCCTAGTAGCCCATGATAATTGCCTATTATTTTCTAGTTTTGTACCTTAAGTATAAAACAATATAAGAAAGAAGGTTAAATTTTGATAATGAATAATAATTTCGATGAAGAATTTTTTTTTCAGAAAATTTATTATTATTAAGTAAAATAATTTTTTACTTATTTATATTATTATATTTATACATTATAAATATAAGTAATATAATTTTTAATAAATTAATTTATAAATTATTAAATAATATATATTAAAAAAAATTAAATAATTATTTATCATTTTTTTGGTTGCTATCGTTTTCAGTTATTTGCACATTTAATTTGTGGTTTTGAGTTGAATTACACATCTAATTTGCCGCTTGAGTAAATGTGACACAAGGGCATCTAAGCTAAAAAAAAAAATGGGGGATCGTGCCAATCTTGGATCATGCTAGCTCTTATCTCTTAGTGTGAAGTTATGGTTATTTTTATTTCATTTTTACCTAGTCAAAATGTTTAAAAAACATTAAGTTACATTACATCACAACATCTCTACCATAGTTGGATAGATTGAGCCTCTCGAAGCAAAAATGTAATTTAATTTAGCAACATTTAGTATTTTAAATTATAATATTAATTTGTCCATGGGGTCTTGGATAAACGATAATGAGGGTGCTCTATTAAGGCACTCCTTGATGTGAAGTCACTGGTTCAATTCCCCACCTCGATCGGAGTGATATATTGGACATGATGAAGATTTAGTCCTGCCAAGCTTACAAAAAAAAAAAAACATATATTAATTAAATAATTTAAGATTTATTTATATCACTATAATTTGAATTTATAAATATTTAGTATTTTTTTTGTAAATTAAAACTTTATATTACTAAAAAACAGAGATACATCTCTCTAAGGAATTTGATCCTCCTCAAATCATTTCGAATGGTGAAACTAGGACTGAAAATTCCCCATAAGAGCCCAAATACAAAGGTTTCCATAGTCAACTAGGCGTTGATTCCATTAACCCACGACACAATACATAACTGACAATTATATCAACAAAATAGGATCAACATAAACACCATAGGCTTATAAACAATAAAACACATACCAATATGTCGAAAATGGAAAATATAACAACATAAGCTAAGACCATCATAAAAGACAAGAGCCTTGCTGACCAAGCCAAATTCAAACACATAAGCCACTCAATCACAAAGCCACCCAACTAAGTCACTAGTCATTGTCTGAAGAGGAGATTATTACAAGAGCCCTCGCACTTGAGCTTGAAGGATCCATCAAATCACTATTATCTGATTCACAAGCAATATGGCATTCCTTATGCGCCAACCGAGAGTCAATATTTTCCATGCATAAGTGTTGGTTTCAAAGCATCCTTTTAATGTCATCCAAGGTGGAGAAGACATTACACTTCTCTACTTACTTTCTTATCTTTTAAGACAAAACCAAATAAGGTCTTCATTTGGCAATGTAAAGCTACATAATTTAATATTGCTTCTTCCTACCCCTATTGTTTCTAGGGTCAAGAACTAATGATGAGATGTCCTCCATGATTTCGAAGTTAGAATGGGATTGTCTTTCAACTCCCACTTGAGTCTCAAGCCTGTGGATTTCCTTCATTGTATCTAGCGAAACAACATTGAAATAAGTGGCAGTCGAGTTGTGAGCAAAGAGTCTCACTCCTCTTTAACCCTATGGAGCACTACCACCTCCCCCTATTTACACCACATTCTTTACCTCTGCGACATAGCTAAGACCTACATGGCACACTTGGAGCAATTACTGTGCATTCCTCTACCTACAAGGAAACGAGATAAAAAACCAGACCCTCCTTCTATAGGACCATGACACCAAACCACTATATCATCCTTGAAAATCAATAAACAAACCTCAACCTTGACAAAGGCTCCAACTTGGGTAAACAAGGTCATGATAACCTCTACAAAGGTCTCACACCCTAACACCATTAAATAAAAGAACATACAAAAATAGAACATAGAACCCCATATGCTTATGAGATGCAACCAACCACGATACTCAACCCAAAAGGGCCTTTCCGAACTTGCTATAAACTTCATGTGACGACGCCCAAATTCCATAACCTATACAATACTCGCTTTCCCAAAATTTAATTGTTTTAAGGAGCCTCAAAACAATATATGTGTATAGGTTAACCAACTACCTCAAGCCCTATTCACAAACTGAGACTAGAGCTACAAACATAGCAACATAAATGCTAGCACCTTAGGCCTAGACACAACGCTACAAATAAACAAAATAACTAGACACAGAAAGAAAATGACCTCGATATTTGTGTTGCGGGAAGCAATTGACACCCTCCCCAGCCCACCAAAATTCTAGGTTCCAAGCGACCATGCACAAACCAAGATGCCCAAGGGTCTTCATTGCTTCCACCAGCACCCTCGTAGGTCAGCATATTCATAACTCATCTCTTCAACTACATACTCAAGCCTCAACACAGAGCTTGTCATTATCACAACCAAATCGAGATACATGTAGTGAGAGGTTGAGGAACAGCCCTCGCCTCCACTCAAACCACATCCAATGACTTCTATACCCGCCATAAGACATGTATTAATAACAATTACCAACTAAAGAGTTGCATGCAATGGTAAGTCGTGTCCCCCTAAAATTAAATGCCCATAATGTCTAGAGTGGTGGCGCCTCCAAATCCCTCGCTTCAACCTCTTTAACACTAAGCTATCAAATTATAATGATGATGAGTTATTATGGAAAAAAAGGTATTTCGTTTTCTAGCAAATAAACTAGAGGGGTTCCAAATTGTCGCAAACCCTTTTCTTTTATAACATTTCACTTATATGGATTTGTAACTACATATATAACTATATAGTGTCTTTGTTTTGAACATTTATATAACAATCCAAATCTTCTAAGAATCAATGATAACCATATATTTCATAAATATTTGTTATTAGTATTATCGACATAAAAATTATAAATTTATTGAAATCGATATTATTTATCTCTTCTCCATTACTTGATTCAAAGCTCATAAAAATTCTACTAGATCATTTAAAACTTCTTGTATGAGATTCAATGTATTTAACCATTTTTTATACATTGTTCTCAAAAACAACAACAAAAAATGATATTTTTTTTTAACATTTTTTCAGGGCGAAAAAAGCATAACTGTATTATATAAGATATATAACGAAACAGATCAGTACATTGACATGTAGTTTTGCATATGGCCAATTTATAGGTCTATGCCAGAAGTATCTATATGAGATGGGAAGCATAATCCAAGTAGAAAGATAAGATTTTCAAAGAAAAAAGACAGTCCAAAGAGCTGTCAGCAAGATGCAGCATAGAAAATTTTGCATTGCTCATAGAGAGGAAAATAGGAGAATTTAGATTTTCAGAGGGGAAGAAGCACTATATAGAAGATTCAATTTATACTTCGACCATTCTTAAACAAAATAATTGAAAGGGAAAGGATACAAAGAAGGGAACAAAAGACAGAGCATACCTGAGTTCCAGCAAAATTTGAAGTTAAGAACCTGCAAGGAAAAATTCATGGATAGAGAAAATTTCCCCTTCAGACATTACCTTCATATACCAAAAACCTGGTTCCGATAGAAGACCCTCCTTTGATAAAATGTTTGCTTGCTAGTTCTGAGATCTGTTGATACGGTGAATGGACCATCCTTCCATCCTTCTCCAAAAAAACCTGATTCTATCCATCCAGCCTACAAGGTGAGGCTTGTAGATATTATTTTTTCCTGATACATAATCCACCATGACTTTGGAATCTCCGAAGATTGAGACTGCCTGAATGTTAAGGAAAAAACAAAAATTTAGAAGTCCTGTAAGAGTCGTTGCCTCAGCTTTGCTATTGGAGCCCATTCCCCCATTCCAATAGATGAGATATTGTACATTTTCATTCACTATGATCTGTACTCCACAACCACAAGAACCATTCTACGCAACTCCATTGAAAAACAGTCTTGGAAGCATTGTGTGAGCCTGTGCATGCTCTTTAAGAACATCATTTTTTTGCTTATGAGTCTTTTCTAGTAAGGATTCATAGAGAGATATGATATTAGGTAAAATTTCCATGAAAGACCCTTTCCTGTCATTGAAAATAACGTTGTTTCTCCATCTCCATATGCTCCAGAGGGTGATAATAACTATCGGCCTCCAGGATTCCTTCTGCCCGCTCCACCAAAGAAACGCTTATTTTATGGAAGAATGAGAAATATGTGGGATTCCATAAAGATTTTCCATAGTTTGCCCTAATTGCTGAGATCTCTGGCAGCTTAAAAACATGTGACAGCTACTTTCCTCAGCAGATTTGCATATTAAACAAATACTTGGTCCATGCCATCTCCTCTTTTTCTAGTTTTGCCATCATAAATTTTTGTTGTGAAAGGCCAACCATGAAAAGTAAATCATTTTGGGAGGACATCCTGACTTCCAAAAAACTATTGGGAATATAGGACTGGGAAGAGCACACTTTAAACCAATCATATTTTGATAAATGTCCTTTACACGGACTAGGTTAATACCTTTTGAATCCTTCCAGATAAGAAAATCAGTTTCCGAAGAGCTATATATGCCACAGTTCCTCAGGCAGCCTCTGACGTTCCTCCACTTCCGGGCTAAAGTATCTGGCATCTCCATATTGTCTGCCTCTTTCCATAAGAACCCTGCCACAATGATTTCCTCGTGTCCACTCAAAAAATGATCTATTCTGATGAGGATCTTGCTACCAGACTGGAAGCACCATGCTAAATTCTTCAAGAAATAACCTTATATCTTGTGGAAACTCAACCATATTGCTGACCCATATGTGGAACCAATCCTTCCCATCCTGTACCAGTGTGAGATATCCTTACTGCCCATATATTTCTTTTGAATTGTGTTGCTCCATGGACCCTCTCCTTAAATCCCTCTCCACAATGACTTACATAAGAGTGACCTTCCGAAAGTCTGCAAGTCCACCAGGCCCCATCCACCAAGGTTCTTCGGCAAAGATATATCAGATAATTTGGATAGATGAAATTTTCTTTTTTCTGATTGGCCTCCCCATATAAAATTCACAGTTAACTTATTCATTTTTTGAATGATACTTGCAGGAAGAAAAAATAAATGAGCCCAGTATATTGTAAGTTGAGCTAGAACTAATTGAACCAACATCACTCTTCCTGCCAATGATAGGCATTTGTATTCCCATACTGATATCTTTTTATAGTACCTATCTAATATCCATTTCCAGTCCATTTTAGTATATTCCTTCGCTTTTAACTAGAAACCTAAGTATTTTATTCCATGCTTGATGGACTACGCCTCTATCCCAAACAGTGAGTATAACCATTCTAATGTTTCCAAATTGACATCATTATGGAAGATCACTAACTTTGATTTGTTTATTTGCAGTCCTCTGGCATTTTGAAAGTTTTTTAGGATGTCATGTAAACATAACCAGGTGAGTCTGCACAACATTCCAAAAATGAGAATATCATCTAC
Source organism: Pinus taeda (assembly GCA_000404065.3). Taxonomy (NCBI): domain Eukaryota; kingdom Viridiplantae; phylum Streptophyta; class Pinopsida; order Pinales; family Pinaceae; genus Pinus; species Pinus taeda. Next base: position 54,992 of record APFE030169091.1, read on the forward strand.
AAATAAGTTATGCGAGATGTAGTTGTTTCTGCATATTTCCAATGGGCAACACCTGTTTTCACTGACTGCCTTATTGATGTGGAGGCTTAGAGAATTCATTGCCAAGATAAACAGAAGAGGAGATAGGGACAGCCTTGGTGAAGACCTCTGGCAGCTAGAAAGTAGGAAGATGGGATCCCATTTATAATGATAGCATAGTTCACCTTCTCAACACATGCCATGATCTAGTTTATCATATTGGCTCTCAATCCAATCTTTGCGAGTAAGCACCTAATGAAGCCCCAATCCAGGCAATCGTATGCCTTACGGAGATGGATTTTCAAAATAACAGCTTCACTTTTTTTAGTATGCATGGCAAACAAACTTTTTTGCTTGTTTGCAACTGCGTCCAATATATTTCTTCCCTTTAAAAATTCATGTTGATCCTTTGATATGAACCTTGATAGAGTTTCTTTAATTCCTTCCACAATAATTTTCGAAATGATTTTGAAAGAAATGTTACAGAGGAATATCGGCCTAAAGTCTTGGAAGGATTATGCTTCCCCTATTTTTGAATGAGAGCTATATGAGTAGAGGAAATTCTCTGATGTATGCTACCTGATATTCTGGATCCTTCTACCATCCTTAGCAAATCAAATTTGATAAGATCAAAATAGTGGATGAAGAATTCAATCGTTCAGCCATCTAGGGCTAGACACCTATCCCTCTTGAAAGATTTCATTATTTCTAACATCTCTTCCTCAGTTATTGGCTAGAAAAGGCGTTTATTTAATTCCTCATCAAACATTTGAGGGAATAAATCAAAACCCCATAGAATGTCCTGAATCTTGGAATCCCAAGCTCTCTTGTATTGTTTTTCAAAATATCTCACAGCCTCATTTGAGATGTCCTGTTGAGAATATAGGAAACCCCCTTTTCCATCACTTATTTTCCATATAGAGTTTTTTTCACGTCTAGAGTTCGCAAACTTGTGGAAGAATTTTGTGTTCTTGTCCCCCTCCTTAAGCTAGATAGCCCTACTCTTTAATCTCCAAAAAGCTTCCTCCTGCTCCAAAATTTTTATTTCTTTTCTTTTGAAGATCCTTTATACGGCATCTCATATTGAAAGTGAGTAGATGAGCGGCCAGGACTCCAAAGATGCTGTCCAATTCCATTTGTATTTCTCGGAGGGTTGTTCTATTCATTTGCCTTTTCTTAAATTGCCAATCCTTAACAACCTTTCTAATGGAAGCAAGTTTGTCCCTAAATGTCAAAAAAGGGGTCATATTCTCTGTTGATGACAGCTCTTTCCAGGTTCTTATTATAACATCATTAAATTTTGGTTCTTCCAAACATGATCTGTTAAATTTGAATGAATAGCCTTTTCTAAAACCCTTCTCCTTCCAACTTAGAAGTATCGGTCTATGATCTGATATGAATACATTCCCATTTGTTGAGAAAGGCATGCCCAGTCTATCGATTACACTAACATGAAGGATAAATCTATCAAGTCTTTTGGCTATATAGGCCTCATCTGTCCTTCCATTGTCCCAAGTCGGAAGCATTTTGGGAGGGTTTATATCAACAAGGTTCTTGTTTAGAAGCTCATATCTGATGCGATCTGCAAGGGGGTCATTTTTCCTGTTGTTGCCCCATGATTCATCTGAGTTTAAAGTGACATTTAGATCTCCTACAATCATCAAAGATTCGATGTCAAAAATTTCTGAAGCAAATAATTTCTCCCAGAATGGCAACCTGATTTTGTAAGGAGCGTAAATATTCAGTATGTTGATCAGACAATCTTTCCCCCTGATTTGTGACGAGATGAGCATACCCGCCAAGCACCTGTATGCCTTTGCTCTGATCCAATCAGGATCCCATAAAACTGCCAGGCCCCAGAAAAGCCATTTGCTTTCGAAGTGGTTATATACCAGGTAGGAAACATTTTCCTGAAGTAGGAAATAGATATAGGAGTGCTATGCATGGTTTCTTGGATTAATATGATTTTATCTACACATTTTGATGCATATGATAATAGAATCTCTTTATTAAAAATTAATAATGTTGACCAAGAAAATGATCAAATTTAAGGTCATCATTATAAAATGCTTTAGAATATTCCCTTAGTTTCTTTTAAAGTATCTAATAATAATTTAATTATATATTCAACACCAAATATTCCAATAGTCATTATTAATAATGATCTGCGAAGACTTTGGGGTAGCAATTTTGATTACTAAACCTTGTAAAGGACCTTTGCACGAGCTCCAGTGTATTTCCAGGAAGCGGTTAACCGACGCCAACCGAAGCACTTCAAGATCTCGATAGACATTGATCACCTCAGATTGTTGTAATTACGAATAGAAATTTAGTTATAGTGGAGATGCTCACTCTCGATCATTATAAGTTATGGGAAAACTGGTTATTTTAGAACGCCAAGTATAGTAATTAAAAGTTTCTCAATCCACCTGTAGTTCATATTTCTTAAGGATAAAGTTAGTACAGGTTGGTTGAGCCATGGCTAATTAGGATCGATACATGACTATAACCATTTACTTATTTGTCTATAATCATTTAGCATAGATAAGGCCAAACCGTGGTTTGGTTATTTTGGGTTCTGTAAACTTTATATAAAGGAGAACGTGCTCAGAGTGCAAAGACTACTATTGCTATCATTTTATCCATGAAATATATTATCAAGTTCGTTTCGAGTTCTGGTTGTGTTGATATTTTATTTATTTATCACTTTGGGTTGGATTGTTAAATAACCGAGCCTTGAGTTAGGCCTACTCATGGCGGGTTTCCATGGCCTGGATTTGCTTAATTTTATTTGTCTCATTTGCATAAAAATCGCTATAGTTTGAACGACACTGGAATAACTCTTGATTATCGCTCTTTGCAAAAAGACTCGTGATATTCAACTTTCAATTTATATGCATATGTTGTGTGTTTCCATTGTTTTGATTTCTGATATGTTTGATGTGATCACGTGGTTTAATTTCTATGCAAAGTCTTTTAATAATTTTCTTATGATTTGTTTACACAGGGTTTAGTTTTGTTTTGAAAGGAATTACAAAATTTTAATGTGTTATTAAATCAATAATTAAAATATTATTCACTATTTTCATAATTTCTGAGTTACATTGAGCTTGCTCACTAAATATTTTTAGGTAATTGAGGAGCCACCAAACTAAAAGTCAAGAGATATGACTTTTTTAAATGAAACTACCATCCCTATTTGTTTATTATGGCTTATTTAATAAGCAAAAAAATCTTATCATTTGTTCATAATGCATGAAGACCTCACAAGTCTATTAAGCTGATTGACAAATAAAAGACATTGTATAATTTACAATATATAAAATCAATAAAAACATTCGTCAAAAGTTGGAAATTATTAATTCCTACTTGTCTATGGTTACAATTCTCCATTTGAGGAGTTTGTTCCTACATTATAGGGATTTAGTTTCTCCTAGATTAGTGTGTGGTTGAGAGAATCTCTCAACCACACCATTGTACGTCTAAGATAGCATTCCTATCTTGAGACTATGATTGTATAAATATCTTGTAATTTCCTCATTCATTAATCATTAGAATATATTATTTGATTGAGCTAATTTTATCTTGGCATCAGAGCCTCAGGGCCTGGCCCTTTGTGGGCTGGGTTGGGCTGGGCTGAGGAAGCTTGGCCCTCCTGGGCTGGGGAAGATAAAGAGTTTTGTTTGAAGTTTATTTGTTTAGTTTGTCCATCATCGATTATACAGAGCGGAGGTGGAGAACAGGCCTTGGGCAGTAGGCTTGCTGGAGGAGGCCGTTCAAGGTGCGACTGAAGCAGATTTGTCATGGTACGCAGCGCCGACAACAGAGGGGCTGCGTTGAGGCCGAATCCCCAAGGGATTGCTCGTGGTCAGCTGTGTATTTTTCGTGTATGCATGCCATGTGGAGGAGCCGGTGGTGTTGTGGCTGTTGGATGTCGAGAGGAGGTGCAGAGGCCAGATCACCAAGAGGTCCAGAGTTATACTAACGGATCGCCGTGTTCAAAGCAGGGGATCCCAATGGTTCATTCAATCAGGAGACACTGCAGCAGAGGCTCCAGCTCTTGATCGATGGGGCGCGCGAGAGGTGGACTTACGGGATTTTCTGGCAGTGTTCCTATGAGGCCGGGGGAGCTGTGGTCTTCTTCTGGGGCGACGGCTACTTCAAGGGGGCTCTAGAGGATGAGAGGGCCAGCAGCGTGGCTGCTGCCAAGCGGACAACGAAGGAGAGCGCGGCGCACCAGAGCTGAGGAAGAAGGTTCTGTGCGAGCTCCACGAGCTCATCGATGGGGCTTCCGATCCCGCGGCCGACGAGGAGGTGACCGATGTGGAGTGGTTTTATCTGGTCTCCATGACACATTCGTTCACAGGGGCAGGGGGGGTTCCGGATGAATTCTGTAGCCAGAGGCATCGGCGCTTGGTAATCGATCAATTATAAATCAGTTTTGATGTGAATCGGTTCAAGAGTTGAATCGGCGTTGTGTAATGGGATCGAAGTAAAAGTAAAATGGATCGCATCGGATCGGCGTTCTGTTTGGTAAATGAATTGAAACAAGTGCTGGCGGTTCCAGCGATCTGCTTTTCCACGCAGGTCCCGTGATTCCCTGTGACCTGCCCCCGATTTTCAATGCCCTCCGAAAACTTAAAGCCTGGCTTCCGGCAACTCATGAGTTCGTTTGGAGTTTTTGCTTGCACGCCCAGAATCGAGTCGCAGAAACAACAGTAGCAGTTACAGTATCCTGCTCAGTCCACCCAGGGTCGAGACGCGGCAGCAGCAGCTATGACGTCTGGTTCGAGGCTGCCGACCTGGAAAGAACGGGAGCGACACTTCCCGAAGGTGTAGAGGTAACTCACATTAAATTAAATGATGGAACTTGTGCTGGTCTCGCCTTCCCTGCAATGAAAGTAATGTCTCTTCAGTATCATCCGGAAGCATCCCTTGGTCCTCATGATTCGGATCCTGCATTTTATGACTTCGTACAATTGATGCGGGAAAACAAGCAGAGATAAATGATAGAGAATGCCGGTTAATGACGGTTTTTAGTGCTGTTATGGTTTTTGCATGACAGTTATTTCCATAATATTGTAATTGTTCTCTGTTCTTTATCTTCTTTCAAATGGCTAGACGGTGGCAGTGATCCTCAGGGGTGTGTATTTAGTTCCATGCTTCTGGCGTTTAGGTGAGTTCTGGTCCGCTGTGGTTGTGGGCAGGAGCTTTTGTTCCTGGTCCCGATGCAGAGCAGTGCGAAAAGAACGATCTTCAAAAAAAAAAAAACTCTGATTGAATTGGATCTTGTTTGGCGGATCGGCTCTTGGTAGGGAAGAATTAATGATGCAGAAGATTGCATGGTTCATTGGACCAGAGAGACATCAGGGAGACACCACCTGGATCGATTGGCGCGTAGAGCAGTGGATTTGATGACCAAACGTCACCTGGCTGAGCACTGGATTGGTAAAGATGAGGTCACGGTTTTTTACTCTGGTGAAACTCTATACTTTCTCCCTGGCTTGCGAATTGTTCGCTAGATTCAGACGACCAAGCACGGCTTTCGCATCCTTTTATGGCGCTGCAGAAGGGACTGTTGCAGCTTGAGGGCATTATTCGTGAGAGGAAAATTGCATTGGAGGAGGGAAAAGCTTCTCCCATTCCCGTCCTCGATATGGAACTGCCACGCTCTACAGTCGGAAGCTCATTGCCCTAAAGTTTGAGCTCGCTACCTATAGCGTACAGTCATTCCTTGCAGAAAATTTCTTCATTGATCAAAATTCTCTGACCCTGCAATGAAGGAAATTTGATTAGAGCCCAAGCTCGGCTAGATTTTTTATTCTTATTTTTTTCAAGAAAAAATTGAAGGTTTCATGGATGAATTTGACATGTTTAAGGTTAATTTTAATACTAGCCTCGCTCGGGGAAGCTCTTGGTATAAGGATCTACAAAGGAAGCTCGGAAACCGATATCGGAGATCAATAGTATAAGACGACGGTGTTTGCCTTGGGGAGTTTCTGGAGAGGAGAGGCAGCGTTCGGGTGTCTTCCCGGCATGGTTAGAACTACGGCTGGTTACAGCGGGGGAACCAAGGTTAACCCCGAGTTGTGGTATTCGTGGCGCCATCAGATTCCTGTGCTTGCAGAATTACAGTCCCAACAAAATTTGTAGTTGGAGAGAAAAACTTGGTATACACTATACCTGGTATGAAGAACTCTGTTCATAGAGGAGGCTTGAAGAAATTTGTCCCCTTTCTAGAGGAAGTGGCTGTTATTGAAGATGGTCATCACTTCATCCAGCAAGAGAAATCAAATTGAGTTTCAGGCGGAGGAGGAGATGCACGAGGCCTTGAGCGTGCTTGACCTTATCGTTGCTAATTTTATCTTCTGTTCACAGGAGCCGAGCTTATTGTGGCATTTGCAATTTTTTGCCTTTGTGAATTTCAACTTAACATGTAAATGCATTTATGTAAATCTGGTTAAAAGAATTAGATTGTTGTGACATTTAGCTTGGCAAACTAGTGTCACCAGTGTAAATCTATGTTGGAATTTGCCATTCCAACAATAGACAAATCTATTTGCAGGAATGATTTATTACCAGATATGAGAAGACATGACAGCTACATCAGAGACTGGAGGATGATCGAGATCCTGTTGCAGGTTATTAGCAAGCATAAAGGCAGTATGCTTGAAAATTGTTCTTGAAGGGAAAAGTGTGTTCTCTTTGTGGGGCTATGAGTGCCTATGTTCTGGTTTCTTTATTAGTGGACCTCTCACAGAGGAGAAAAAGGAGCAGCAACAATGTTAAGGTGGACAACAAAGTAGATTTTTTTGTTTTAGTGTGGTTTGTGGGATAGACTCCCTAGTATTATTGTAATAGTCATTGTATGTACTAGAAACTCCAAATGTTGAATGTAAGCCTTGCTAAGGCATTTGAAAGTTCGTGGTGATCTCAAAACCACTTTGTAATGGTTTGTGGTTAGCCTGAAACCATCTTTTGTCACTGTGATGTGACGGTTGGTGGTGAACCAGAAACCATCTATAGAGCCTTAGTGGCTACACGAGTTGTCTGATGGTGGCAAATTGAGATCCTTGATCAGCTTAGTGGTAGCAGATCGGATCTGCGCGGTGGGGGTGAAACAGAGCTCTGTGATCTGCTCGGTGGAGGCAGATGAAGTCGACGGATTTGCCCGATGGTGGCAGTGTGTACACGGGAGCTTTGTGCTCATAGGAGCAGGTGGACTGCAGTAACACCTGACTCGGACTCAGATGATTTTCTCTGAGTAGAAGGGGATTGGCGTTTTTCCCGCTGACAGCAGCACCAGGGTGGCCAACTGGCGCGTCTGTTAGGCCATTAATCGCGCCAATGGCGCGAGTTTATCATTCAGGATCGCGCCAATTCACCTTCAAGTGGATCTGCAGGAGAGGCAGATCGGATCAACTTGGCTGTATTGGGAACGCCAAATTTGCAGATTGTGGATTTGTCCGAAGACGGAAAACCGTGTTTTTTGGAGGCTTTGTACATGCAATTCGTGTGATGATGATGGTGGATTTGACTATCATGACAAGTAGTCATTAAGGGGGGGGAGTTGGAAATTATTAATTCCTACTTGTCTATGGTTACAATTCTCCATTTGAGGAGTTTGTTCCTACATTATAGGGATTTAGTTTCTCCTACATTAGTGTGTGGTTGAGAGAATCTCTCAACCACACTACTATACGTCCAAGATAGCATTCCTATCTTGAGACTATGATTGTATAAATATCTTGTAATTTCCTCATTCATTAATCATTAGAATATATTATTTGATTGAGCTAATTTTATCTTCAAAGATAACCTAATAAATAAAGTGCAAGTGATCACCACCATTGTCTTGCACACCATAACTCACAATCACAATGATAGCCGCACCACCATCACTTAACATGCCACAATTCAACAAAGAACCACCAATAACAAATGTTAATTAAGATTTTGATGAAAAAAACAAAAAACAAATCAAGGTAAAAATTGAAACGTATTTGAATCATTAAGCACACTTCCACAAAGGCCGAACAATATCATCCAAAGCAAACCATGTTCCAACACATACCAAATTTTAAGATCCTCCTTGAGAATTACATAAAAACAATTAATATAGAATAATCTATGATGAAAGGTCATTAATTCAAATTTTAAGATCCTCCTTGAGAATTACGTAAAAACAATTAATATAGAATAATCTATGATGAAAGGTCATTAATATGTAAAACATTATAATCGATGAGCATCGATCACTCAATAGTCATTACCTAACATGATCCTCGTAATTTATAATCCAAGAAAAACAAAGAATAATTTAATAGGTATATTTTATTGTTATATGTTTTGGAAGGTTTTGTTGGTATATTTTCCAAATCTAATTGGTTTAGAATTTGATAGAAATTTGTGTTGGATCAGGTGCACGGCAATTAAATAAAACACACAGTAATTTACAGGCACATAAACACAAGAATTAATGTGGTTCACCCAACCAATCTGGGCTACGTCCACCAAGCATAGGCATCAAGGATATATTAATCAAATTTGGAGATTACATCAAGAAATCCTCACACTCTCATCCAGCTATCCGTATGACAACCTATTTTATAGCAGAGAGAACCTAACTGCTCTCACATCAAATTTAGGATGCATTAATTTTCTCCCAACAACCTGGAGATAATCCAGCAATAGATTTTCTATTATTGTCACACACTGGGATTTTGTCTATTTTTACTAAAACAGAAAAAAATCTCAACAATCTCCACCTTGACAACAATTAGCCTGATGCCCTGTTATTATTATTTTATCTTTTCTGCAAGCTAAGAGAAGCCAAACACCAGCGTAGCTTCTCCAACAAAACTGGTTTCGTGAACATGTCTGCACAGTTCTCCTCTGTATGCACCTTTTCAAGAGAGACTCCCCTTTCAGTGATAACCTGTCTTACAAAATGGTACTTAATTGGAATATGCTTTGATTTACTATGATAGGCCGGATTCTTAGCCAAATGTATTGCACTTTGACTATCACAAAGTAACCTGATGTTGGCCTGTAACCTACCAAACT
>APFE030169092.1:27455-106509 GCA_000404065.3 Pinus taeda
ACCAATCAGGATAGTTCTCCTTGCCAGTGAGAACTATTCCTACAATAGAGATGATTGAATGCATTCTGTAAAAAAAAAAACTTCTGCTAATAGAAAAAAAACTTCTACTGATATAGAGTGAAATTGCGCTCAAAAGAGCAAAAATATTTCAAATACTTTTATGCACTACGTTTCTTCAAATCCCTCCAATGTTTATAAAAGGATCATCATATAATACATCCACCATATTCCATTTTACAAATTCAGTTCATATTCTATTCAACGCATTCAAATATCTACAAACTATTCAATATATATATATGCTGGTCAATATATATCACTCTACGCATTCAACGCATACACCCATTGAGCATACACTCAAACCACAACTTTAATACACATTCAAACCACATCTTTGAATTATTAACGCATTCAAAATCTCAAACGTTATGCAAATAGTGTGCCACCATTATGAAACTCAAACACCGTGCCACCATTATGAAAACAACGTGCCACCATTATGAAATTCAAACAGCGTGCCACCATTATGAAAACAGAATGCCACCATTATGAAAATAAAACTACCTAAGGGATGGAGCTTTTCCCATTTCAGATTGTTCGAAGTTGGGTTTCCGCCCGCATGGAGGACATCCCAGTTTCGGCTTGTAAGACTGAGATGTCAAAAAAACATGATGCAAACTGTTAAGAGCTGATTCCCAACCTTATGTTTGCGAGTTTTTCCAAGTGCAAACACTAAGAACACGTTGGGCAACAAAGAGCTTCCTAAACAACAGTCTGCATATGGAAAGTGCGTATTAGGTAGAACGGCTGGTTAATTCGAAGGAATACAGCGTAGTCAAGACGTTCCACGTTTTTCACCTTTCTCGGTATGTATTCACCACTCAGTCATCAACACTAAAACAGGAATGGTACAACACTTATGTCTGGAGAGTATGGATAGATGCGCAGTGTTGGAAAGGAATATGGCAAAGGTAGGTTATTTCAGGACAGAGGCTGAGGCTGAGGCCATGACAGAGGAGTTACGGGAGCATAATAGCTAAAACAGGGAGCTGGCTCTGATACCATGTCAGGCCAGGAGTAACTCCAGTTTGGCAGAAAACTAATACAATTAATTTCATTAGGTAGCTATTGTTAGATACAAAGATTGTGACTGCTCAATTCATCTTCTTGATGACTGTTCACATTCCAAATTCACCAAATCGCAAAGGATTAGGTGTCAACAACCATCACCAACGATATTTTTGGTTACTTTTGGTGACAGTCAATAAATGTTCAACATAATTTATCATTCCAATGAGTTTTTGATGATGCTTCATGTGTGTAACGGACCTTTAAGGTCCGTCACCGATGTCGCATATGCTGACATTCTTTAAAAAAAAATTGTTGTAAGTGTATATAGTGATGGTCCTTTATAGTTTGTTACCAAATCCATTTTCAATAACACTTTTGTGGAGGGTCATTAATTATCCGTCACTAATTCTATTTTTGGTGACACTTTTAGTGAGGCTCGTTAAAGGCCCATCACTAATTCTCTCTTCTCCGAGTGAAAATCTTTTATTGACCCTCACCAATGCTCTTTTTATTGAAAATAATATTTTAATTTTTACTGGTTCTTCATTTTTAAATCTTTTTTAGTGCATTTCAATTTACGTAAGAATCTTATTACCAATTTGATAATATTAAGAAAGTCATCAACCTATATGACTCCAGGATGCAAGAGTCTACCAAGACTTTGTGTGATTACCAAGATGAAATATTTTATCAAGACTATGTAACATACTAAATTCTAGGGTGACATTGGAACGAGTAACATAGGAAACAATATAAATTGTATTCTTATTGACATGCATTTGATAGTAATTTAGGTTGTAATAACATACTATGAAACTAGCTAGTAGGAATAAGGGGTTCATATGGGTTGGATTGCTGGTGGTCCACCTATTCTCTAACATTGCCCTTATCATGCAATTGAGCAAGGAGAACTTTCACTTGAGAGAGTGTGTAGGTTGCAGGTTTGCTTGGAAATTCCCTTAGATAGAGTTGTGAATTTCAACTCGAGATGTGAAAATATACCTTTAAGTAGGTCTCTGAACTTCTTACATCAAGACAAGAGGCCACAAAAGATCTAATGTGCCACATCTTGTCCAAAGTGTTCTTCCATTAGGGAAGCGTCTCGTGTTTGTAGTATCATTTAGAAAAAACAAACTAAGGGAGGGATCCCTTCCAGACCCTTTCGTTTGTCATCTTATCGTGCCTCCTCATCCCACTTTGAAATAAGGAGGATTTCCTTTCTTAAAGACTAACTTCTGAATGTTTTCGTCAATATCGTCTCCACTGTTTGAGCCTCGAGGAACTCTTCTTTCTTTAGGGTAAACTACAGTTTGACAACTTGCAAATTTCCTACCATGGACAATAAGGTTAGAACCCAGTTCTTCATCACATTAGCTCTCGCCTCTTCTAAATAAGGAATGGGATGTCCTTGTCCATGGATGCAAGAGGGTTAGTCAAACTCTCAATAGAGGATAAGCTCAAACAAACTACTAGCATTAGCAGAGTAACTTCAACCACCCAAGAGAGATAAGAAAAGGAAAAAACCAACTACAATGAAACAACAAACGGGTGGTATGTTGGCTTACGTGCTATACAAAAAAACTTGTTCATGTTGTTCTCCATAGATGAGGTCTATTAGGGAGGTAGGTGTGGGGAGGGTATCGGCAACCTTAAATTAGACCAACTAATAAAGATGTGAAAGCCTTGGAGTTGTACAAGTGTCTCCTAATATTAAAATATAAAGGGGTCCATATAGCTACAATGATGGGGACCCCTCAATAATTCAAACATCAATGTATCGAAACAATTCCACCAAGAATCTCAGTCTATATAGGCTAGCACAAATAATTTTAGTAGAGGTTAAATACTTTGAAAATATTAGAGTTTTTTATGTCAAGTGGAAGAAAAACAAGGTCATGGACAGTAGACTAACAAGGGAACTAGGTTGTAGGTTGTGTGTGATTCAAATGGGTCTCTACTATCTATCCTTGTGAATGCATTTGAATCTTAGGGTGAGCCCTCATTTAAACACACATAAAATCATGTAAACTTTGACATGACAGTAAGTTAATACACCAATATCACCCCTTGTGGTTCTTCCTCACCCTAAAATAGAGGATTTAAGTACCCCTTGTGGGTTAATTTGGCTAGGAATTGGTATGAGGACTGCATTATGCTCCCTTGATTTGGGCTTTGACCCCCAAAAAAATCATTCATGTACAACACTATCCATAATGAATATCAACTAATTATCACTACTTTAAAAAATTGGGGTTTATTGTTGCTTCTACATGTATATATATGTATTGTTATGTTTTATACTATGTCAGTTGTTATTTTTCTATTTTTTATAATTCATTTGTAGAGAAACCTACAACTACATTGATAGAAACATCTTTTGGTACATTTCATGGTTACAACATCTTACTTTCTTTGAAACAACACTTTTAGGTCTCTATGGCACAAACTCCATTGGTTGTACTTGAGGAATCTATATAAACTGTTGTTTTAATGTATAATTGTCATTTTTAAAATTAGTTTAAGTTTTCTTGAGGAGTTGGTGTTCCTGGCACTTGGTTCTATGTCTAAACTCATTGTAATGATCACCTCATACTTCAAATGTAGACAAAGTTTCAAACTGATTAAGAGCAAGAGCCCATGGGTGCACTTTGAAGCCTTGATAGCTAACCCTTCATTGTTATAAAGTATGTCATGCACCCTCCAATAGAACTAGGCACACTACTTAAACCTCTTTCCTCTTCCTTTCTCCACTGTGCCCTTCAAAAAAGACCAAGTGTTCAGTGCACTCCTTTGTCTCAAAGAACTGGCATGGAAGCACACCCTGAAGGCATTAATCTTAACCCTTTATCCTTCCCCAATGCACAATGTAAAGAGAATATATACCTCCTTATAATCGACTTTTTGGTGGGAAGTTAAATTTACCCAAAACATTCAACAAAACAAGAATGAAAATATACTAGGTAAAGATTTTTATTTCCCACTAACTCGCATAAAATATAAAGAGTATATCATAGTTTCCTTTGCTATCATTTTATGATAAAATGGTAGGATCTCCTAGAGTCTAAGAACAAGACACACTTGAAATCTACCACAAAGAAATATCTTCTAGTCTGGTTCATACTATGATTCAAAGGATGACTAAAGTGAGGTGGTGGGCTCGTGACTGCCACATAAAGGGTTTTCTATCAAGGATTCAAAATGTCCACATAGAACTAACTAATTTATTAATGCTTCCTAGTTTTATTTTACTAATGTTATGTAACTACACTAATTTAGATTATCCAATTTGATTTCATGACAATATGTTTTTATTAGGAAAAAAATAGAAAGTATTCATAAAGTTTTGTAGCTGAAAACAAAAGTACTCAAAAGTATTAATTTCCCCTACATGGATTGTAGCTACTAACAAAAGTTACTACAAAAGGCATAATCATGCATAAGACCAAAATTGGCATTCAAAGCATTCTCCCAAAATGCAAGGTACCCTTGAACATGGGAACCAATCTGAAGATAAAGGTACTTCCTACTAAATTTTCCCTAAGAATATGGCTACTCACAAAATATTGATGGCCTTAAGAAAATATGCACATCCTAATTACCAACTATATCATTTGAAGCCCACTTTACTAAAAGCCTTGCTTCCCTAGCAATAACAAGAATAGAGTTAGACCTCCACCAAAGAATCCATCCAAAAGAAATCAAATAATCCATTCAACCATAATGATAAAGTTAGAGCTATCAACTCCATATTATGAACACTAACCTTTCCTGGAATAAAATAGAAATGTTATTAGGGAAATACACAATGATTTGGAAAATCTGTGAGGAGTAAATGATAAAATGGATCCCATCAAAAAAATCCGTCCAAAACAGAACTAACCAAGCTATTAAAAGTTTCTAATTTTATTTAATTAAGCCTACGTGAGAACCTAGTACATAATATAATCGTGCAACCAAATACTACAATCGTGCAACCAAATAGACAACATGCAACTTCTGTGCTTGCACTGGCACCGAACTTGTATCTTGAAATAGCACGGAGCACCCAACCGTCTTTACTGTGATAACACCAAGTTAACTCCCTGAGATAGCACCCAAATTCGACCACTATGATAGCACCTAAACCTCATTGTAATCCGCATTTGTATCTCAGAAAAATATGTGGAAAATATCACTGTGATTTATCCGAACTTGTGCACTATAATAATACCTCACTCTATCATCTAAGATCATCGAGTTGCTGGTTTGTGATTTGAGCGAGGTTCATACTCCAATATATAGTTGTTTCCCTTTCAAATGAGCATACATGTGTTCAGTGAAGAGAAGTCTCTGTAGGCTGACATGAGTTTGTTGAGGGAAATTGAATTGATAAAATCACCTAATTCAATTTCCTTAATTAATAGATACTATAGTTACAATGTCAAAATTGAATAATGGAGATGAAGAGAAGTCTCTAGAAATCTCACATACTCCTAACAAACTTATTGAAAACCAATGCAATTCAATAGAGCTAATCAAAACAAACATACAAGAGACTGTAGAAAGGAACATTCTATGATGAAACATTCAAATATTTAGAAATTTTCTTGACTAAATATTTCAAATACAATTTAAGAAAAAATGGTAGTGCAAGCACATAGAACCAATGAATAAGATTTCAAAAACGCAAAATAAAGTTATTTCCTAGGGGAAAAATCTCTAGTCTCTATACAAACAAGATACAACAAAACCATGAAGAAAACTAAGCTAATTATTAAACCTCCCTAATTTTTGTTTATTAAGCATAGGTCACTATGTGTTAAATAACATAATCTAGAAATAAAATAAATAACATTTACCTCAAACTTTCATTTGAAAAGAAACATTAATTCATATGATCCTATTTGAATCGAGAACAATAGTTTATTAAAAAAAAATTAACAAACCCATCTAATTATAATTCAAACAAAAAAAGGAAATTTCAAGATAAAAACTTAAAACACCCATATCTGGATACATTTTTTATTAAAAATCAAGGACTGTTGTTTGTACACTAAAAAAGATTGAAATCAATCTATGTAGTTTAGATAAGATAAATAAAAATGTCGAATTTCTAATAACTCAAATAATGTCCAAGAACACAATATCATTTATCTTCCATTTTAGTGTTAGTTCATTAGAATGTATATCCTATCTACT
The DNA here is from genome assembly GCA_000404065.3 of Pinus taeda. NCBI lineage: Eukaryota > Viridiplantae > Streptophyta > Pinopsida > Pinales > Pinaceae > Pinus > Pinus taeda. The sequence goes on from APFE030169092.1 coordinate 33,705, forward strand.
TTAATGTGAAATAAGATCATTTACAATTAATTACAAATTTGTAAAGTCAAATTAATGTAAAAATAAAACTATGGCCAGTGAACTGGATCTAGGTTAAGGAAAGGCATTTTTGATGCACCTTGCTGTCCCTTTCTCTAAGCTTCACTGACGAGCACTATCTTTCCTCCGGAGCACCATCTACATTTGGAATCGGCAGACTGGGCAGGTATTGTTACAATCGAGCCATTCTGAAATGCAGGGGCGATGGTAAAGGTGGCCGCACTGTACTTGAGATGCCTCTTCCTCCAATTCAAAATCGAATTGGCAGATTGAACAGCATGAAGTGATAGTATTGTTATTATTTATATGGTGCTCAGAAATGCTTATGGTACGTAATGCTCCTTCTCTTCTGAGTCGCTCAAATATGTGTCGCTCATTTCGTCCGCGCTCAATTAGACCGTTTACCTCACGATTAGATTCTGCCCACAATTCGCCTAGAGCCCGTGTCCTTCTATTTGCATCCTGATAACGGACTAATAATTCATCATCAGCGAGCTCACGACCTTCTACTATCAAAGCCAACAGATTCCCCACCCGATTCCGTGAACCGATATCCCTGCCTAAGGATCTCCTGCGGCTTTCAGCCATATCTATTAGAGCATTACGAATTTCCAAACAGGCTTGCTGAGCAGCGTGTAGCTCCCTTGTTCTCTCAACCTGACGACGTAATAATTCTTCTGTATATTGCCGTTCGGTTGATTGTTCTGCAATCAGATGAGGAAATTCAGTACCTAGTATTTCTGTTACCTCATCATCCACATTTCTAGTTTCAATCCTCCAGTCGACATCATCAACATAACTGTCTGTCTCGTCATCATCATCATTGTCTGTCTCATCATTATCATTGTTTGTCGGCTGGTCCGCTGGCTCTTCTAGAACATCGTCTGTCCCATTATCACGGCTTATCTCAACAGTTTACTCATTACCTATCTCGATAGCCAACAGATTCTCTGGAACGAGAGGCAATGCATCTGTTGGTCCAGAGGATTGCTGGTCCACTGGTTCTTGAATTTCTTGTACCTCATTGTCATTCGCTATCTCAGCAGCTTGCTCTATCGTCCGCTGATTCTCTGGAGCAATGGGTAATGCACAATCTGCTACAATATCTTCTCTCTTACTACAAATTTCTTCGCAGTGATCATCATTACTGGGTAGTAAGCAACGGGAATCCGATCTAATTCTACAGGCAGAATTTCTACTTCGACTCCTCCCTTCTGATCCTGTTTCCCCTTGACCTTCCATTTCGACATCGACATTCCTCCATTCTGATCCTCTTTCCCCTCGACCTTCCATTTCAACACTTCAAATGTTCAAATATTGCGCGACTGGCAATCACCTGAAATGAGGCAGAAGAAAAAATGCAAGATGCCCTCAGTGATGGAAGAGTGTTTTACTCTAATGCCTTCCGTGTTTTACCCTAATGCCTTCGGATCTTCCTATCTCTTCATTTTTATACTCCTCTTACGATAATTATTATTATAATGTACATTGAGTACCGACCTTATCTCTTCACTTTTATATTTGTCTTACCATAATTATTATTGTAATGTTCATTGAGTACCGACCTCTCAATTATTGTGGATTAATAATTTAATCTAACAAAATTATTAAATTTAATCTTTAATATAATTATATATTAATTATAACAAATTTATATATAACCTAAATATAATTACATGTTTTAACAAGATCAATTTATATTATGAACAACCTATTTATAATTTAAATTAATATAAATTTATCTAAATATTATTATTAAAAGCTATATATAAGATTAAATACTATTAAATATTTAAAAAATATGAAACAATATTCTTTATTATAGAGATTTATAAAGTTTTTTATGCTTTTTAATCAATAATACTCTTTTAATACTATGACTTATCAATACTAAATGTCAAAAAAATATATATCTCTCAAAGATACTTTTTAAATTAATTAATCTAATGAAAGAAAGAAAAATGGGTATAAGATAAATTTGTATCTTACTAAGAGTATTGTAGATTATTGGGTGCATGTTAAATGTCTATCATCTAGCTAATAATCATTCATAAATAAATAAAAATATGGAAGCTCATAGACATATAACGGACATAGATCTATGTTAATTCATGGTATAGTAATGGCCTAGATAATAATAAAATTAGAGATTCATGTTAATCCAAAACCTACCAAGGGTCCAAAGGGATCAAATCTCTCTATGTGCAAATCAATTTTCAATTTTCTCACTTTAAAATAAATTTACATGTCAAGAAATTTGACGAGTGTGGTTACCTCATAGAAGAGCTTGACATGGATTTATGCTCTTTTGTAATTAAATTGAAAAGGAAAAATGGCATAACTACTTTGAGACATATCTCAACCCTTTATACTTGAACACTATTAAAAATTTTGGATTAAAATTAAATTTCTAGCATCAATTTTATAACACTAGTGGCATAGGCCCCTAACTTTTGTAATGCGTTATTAAAAATATAAATACATTTTTATTTGACTTCAACTAATTGAAAAAGGATACATATCCATGACGTGAGGGAAGGGTCTATTGGTGCTAAGATGTCATAACTACCCATACATATCACTTAACAACTCCCAATAAGATCTCTAATGGAAGCTCGCACATCTAGCATGTTCAGAGAACAAGAGCAACAAGAACAATATGAGAATGGAATTAGAACACTAGATATTTTCCTATCAAACGAGAACACACCAAAGAGAATATTGTGGGACAAGAAAACATGTTAATTTGCATGCCATCTAAGTTAGATGCTAAAAAGTTGAGGCTATAGATAACATGTGATAACAAATGGAAATAAACAGACAAGATATAATAAATAATCTATGATAGTTGGTTGAAAAATTGCATCATAGAAAATGTTATGTTTACCCATACATGTGTTTATGTAGCATGCCCGAAAAGGCCATGATCCTTGGGATCGACAAGGAGTAAACCTCCTATTGCCATAATAATTGGTTGGTTGTGTCTTGGCCTTTCCTTTCCTTTGTGAGTCCAAAAAATAAAATAATTCCATTATTAACTGGTTGTACTCCAGGGTGTCCTTTTTGCATGCTATATCCACATACCCATGAAAAATGTGAGATATGTCTAACAAATGGAATTTTGGAATCTATTATAAAACTATGTCATTTACATGGCCTCCCAAATTATCTCCCCAAATGTACCCACTTGATTTTCTTCTTTCATATTCATTTGCATATTGAGAAATTTTGTTTTCTAAAACCAAGATAGCCCCAATATATTTGGATCCTAACACTCATCTATATACTCTCTTACAATCAACCCAAAATAAGGTCTGGTTAACAAGTTTGCATTGTAAAACCATACTGAAATATTTTGAATATTTAAAGAAGTCAAAATATGTCAACATAAAATTAACACAACGTGCAGTATGACCTTGCAAAGTAATCATAACTTTCAAATTCTCAAGATCTACAATTCTCTAAAACCAAACTCAATCGCAATTTTTTTTCTCATGTATAAAAATCACTTTATCATATGAGCGTGAAGCTGCATAGCGACCATGTTTATCCCACCTTACACAATTAAGAGAGCCAAAGTGATCACTAATGGTTCCCAACAATACATGAGTTGCTTGATCAATGTCCACTTCCTTTCCCACTAGTTTCATATTCCAAATGCAAACATTTATGGATAAAAAATAAACATGTTAGCTTGGTCACAAAAATAATTCCTTTTAATAAGATATTTAAGACAATTAGGGTTTAATATGTTGAGGAGCCTAGTTATATTATGACACTTTAGAAATATCCAACTATTTAGTGTGCAATTATGAGGCAAACAAATCCAATCAAAGAACCTTTACTATCAATAAAGTTTTTAGAGAGGTCATCCCTGACAAAGATATCAAGCATTTTTTTAAATGCTCTTACAAAGCTCTTTGATACCATTGAAAACATGGTCTGAAAGAACTACATAATCATGACAAGTGTTCTTGGATGTGCTATAGCTTCCTTGGAATCTTAGACAAGCAAATTGTTAAAATTTACATGGACCCAAAAAAAAATTATGACTTTGGTCCTTTTAATTTCCAATGGCATGCCATGGAAAAATATGATATAAAATAGTTTTACTTCCTCTAATGAAAACACTAGACCCTAAAAATAATTTTTTTTATGGCCACCGAGAGTCTAGAAATATGTAATAACTAGGGAAAGAATTGGAAAGTATTGGCACTTATATCTTTAAAATTTAAAAGGTATATTTATCTTCAAACATGCTAAGGATTTAAAAGGAGAATGAAATCATTGTACCTATTGCTTGAAATAGAATTTACGTGATAATCATGTGGGTGAGGATATACTCTCAGACATCTAGCAACTAAACTTGTTTCAATGTTGGCCACCTATTAACACAAACCACATGAATATCACATTCTTGTGCCAAACAATGTAATAGAAGTATAGATATATACTGTATAGAAACGTTTTAGAGAATGAGTTCTTGCAGATAGTTATGTTAAGAGACATCTAAGAATACTACTATGGAGTTTGCAATTCAAAAAATGTAGATAAATGGTCAAGTGGACGCAATGATTTCTAAATGCACAAAGAATTGTTTAATGTTAAACGTTCCATAAAAACCATAAAAATTCTTAAAAATAAAGAAAACAATTGAAATAGTAATGACATAGATTTGAAGGTATCCATACTAGGTAAATTGAGTGAAGGGATGCCCCGAAAAGGAAAGAGAAATTCATTGCTCCGGTGACCACTAGTATTCTCCAAAGGACAACCTTTCGAAGAATATGATTTATATAATAGTGGATATATCACAAATATATCCATAATTAGGGTTGCATTTCCTAAGTGTTTTGAGTCTACATTCCTCTCACACAATTTTTTTTTTCTCATGAACCTCAACCATAGTCCAAGTAATGATAGTAAGGCGTAAGCCAAAAACAATTTATGATAAGTCTATGATTTCAATAGAAAACTACATATAGCCCATTCATAATATTTAATCATAATGTCCTTGAAGGTCCAGACATGTTTCTCTAAAAATAAAAATAAATGTGGAACAACAACAAAGGACAAGAACATAAATACAACAATCAAACTATGGAAATAGATTCAACGTGTTCAAGGTGATATTCAAATTTTAGTTACTGTAAAATGGAGGTGTGCCAACAAAAAGTGTCAGAAAAGTTTATCAGGTCCAATATCAGACACCATTTTATAGAGACATGCATCCTATTATGATCCACCATACCATCAATTGACCAACACTTATAAGTTAATGTGATACAATTAAGAAATTTATAATTGTTGTTGTTGGTGAGTTTGTTCCTATATTTCAGAATTCTTTATAGGATACTAACTCCTACATAGGTATTGAGAAAGATATTATGGGAATATGTTCATACAATGGAGACTGAGACAATGATAAATTCTCTAGATGGCAAGGTGATATCCATTAAAAACTGTTTTCCTTCTAAACAATGTAAAAGCATTAAAAACCATGACTATGTGCACCTCACCTTCAAATACTAATGAAATATGCTAAGTTGTTAATGAGGAAAAATTATTGATGATATTCATCAAATGGAGAATGAACCAAATACCAAATTCTCTTGTTGGAAAGATAAATTGAATCACTAGTGGGTTTCCCTCAAAAGACAACTAAAATTTTGGGCACCTCGCCTAATTTTAGGGCTCTTCACTATATGTTCCACTTTATTCATTCATTTTTTTTTATATGGTTCAACATGTAGTCATATTTTTATGGATAACTTACACTTATTTTAAAAAACTAACCTCTAACCCATGTGACAAAGAGTTCAAATGCGACATCTTAAGAAAGGTCTTAATTTGAAAAAAAAGTTGAGTAGATATACATCTAATGGAGAATGAAGCAAATGCGAGATTTTTTAGATACCATGGTAATATGGATCAATAGCTAGTTTCAAAATACCATAAAAACAAAGATAACCAAAATACCATGCCCTTCACATTCATTGTATGGCTCCGTTTTGTTTGTTCCAATTTATTCATTTCTTTCTTTTCATATACTTCAACATATAGTGACATTTCTTTCTAATACTTACATTTGTTTTATAACCTAGTCACCGATCCATATGATAAATAGTTCAAATGCAACATCTTAAAAAATAATGATTCCTAATTCTCATAAAATTATCCTTGCTTTGAAGAAGATAAGCCTGCCACCATACTTTCTAGTGAAGAAAGTTAAAATATGCCACAATTAAGAAGTTGTAAATAAACGTCAATGGGATATTTCCTAGTTGGTGAAAGAGAGTCATTTATCATTTCCCACATAGTTCAAGTCAAACAAGTAACATTTTTTCCCTTTCTGGATCGCATGCGTTTCTGCTCATAACTTTTTTTCTTACATAAGGAACATAAAATCCTACCCACCTACTTTCTCGCTAGAAAAGATAAAATTGGAGACAATTAAAGTGTTGTAAAAAATTGTCGATGGGATACTTGTTGGTACGTGAAAGAGGGTCAATGCTATTACTCTCACCAAAACTCAAGTTTGTGTACTAACAAGTTTTCCCCGCATGGTAAACTTGTGCTTCTTCTTTTGTTAGTGCTTGTCCTTGTGTTTGAATTTTTAGTCAACCACAAGTCATGGTCAACATTGCATAAGGTTTGAACTTTGATTGTTGCAAGTTGGTAACATTAGTTGTAATATTCCTAGATTGGAGAAGGGAAAAGTTTCCGCATATTAAAAAAGGATCTACAAAATCACGCCCACGCAACAAACTAGCAATAAAAAGAAAGGAAAAAGATCGCAAGATTACATATCATATGGTGATATCAAGAGCCCAATGCTAAGTCATGTTAAATAAACAATAATTCCATGAAAAGGATAATAATTCACAAATTTAAACATCGTGTGTTTTTTTATATGGAGATATGTAATAAATTGTTAATATCTAAATATACTTGAAATAATGTTTTGTGAATGCGTTCTTGAAATATATAGTTGTTTTAGTTTATACCTTAATTTAATATCTTACATGCATGATAAAGTAGTAGTTTGACTTGGACTTGGAAAATATTCTATTAATTTTGAACAAATTGACATTTTTCCCTATTTAGTTTAAAATTCTACAAGCCTATTAAGGTTTTGAGTATTTTGGATAGCTAACCGAATGATATTGGTAACTACATCATCGTCATTAATATTAAAGAATCTATTTTTGATGATGGCACTATTTATCCTTGGTTATCAATCCTCATTGATAAGATTTGTCTTCTTAGATGAATGAGATTAATATATGTACCTAGCGTTTGGAATCAAGTCATAGACCATTCCTATGGTTGTAATTTTTTATGGATTGTAACCATAGAAAGAGCCTAAAGAACATGATGATTAAACAATAAGATTTAGAAAGATATGGAAGATTGAGCATTATCATGGTTTGGAACCATAGAGTTGAGTGATGTAAGTGTAGGGTTTGGAATCAAAACCCTAACCAACCAATTTCAAGCCCTAACCAATCTAATGGTTTGAATAAAATTCTAGGGTTTATACACTAAATCATAGGATTGAGGAAGAGAGCCAATAGAAATGTTTATGATGTTTAGTGTTTATGGTCATTAAAGGAACTTGAAGATAGCACGTTGAGCTTGATTTTCTATCATTCGGATAAAAGGATCAAGGAACTATTATTGTTGATATAATAGTTAAAGAACAACTAGTATTGAACTACTTGGCATAGTAATGTTCTTATTGTAATGACTCTACAATAATGTTTTCCTAACTTAGGCTCTCATGGTTACACCTTGTTTTCGCATTTCAACTCTTGTTTAAATTACTTCACTTGATAAAGATAGAATATTGTTTTTACTGTGTAATGTATATTGTGCTTGCGAGGATCTCGAGTTTGAAGACTACATGTCTTCATAGAGCCCTACTGTTTTGAATAATCAAAGATTGAATACCTAGGCTTTGTAATTTGAGCATTTATAAAACCTAAGTGTGTCACAACAAGAAAAATCTATGGTTTATGGATAATGTCCTATGACTATGACTATATGCTTTGTATGGATCTAGGCTTTGGATATAAAACCTTACTTCGTCATTATAAACACTAAGGATTAGGGTTAGGGATTATGGGTTAAGAACTAGGGTAAATTTATTTGAGAAAGTCTAGTTCTGTGATGTTAATACAAATGATGTTAGTGGAAGAAAGAGCTAACATGTTGTGTACTTCCTTGACTCTTATGTTTATTGATTTTATTTTCAATGTCTTCTTTTGGTAAATGTTTTTTTTCTTCCTTGGCCTCCTAATCTAAATTATAGGAACATTTGAACTACTTCATGATAAAAAATACGATAACAAGATTATTGGTGCATTATGAACATTAGTCTCATAGGGAGGAGGAAAAATCAAGAAGACTAAACAGTTAAAGACCATTGTGTGTTCTAAATAATGGTGTTGATTAATTTCTTTGAGTTTTGTTGAGATTTGATATTATGGATTGTATGTCCATTGATATGTACTTGGAAAATATTCACTATTGAATTTATGAGACCTTCTCATTGGAACATTTGATGCATACCAATCAAGGCCCGATAAAAATAATTCCACCATCCATATCCATGTTATGATGGATGAACTTTGGAATCTACTTCCTTATGTGTTTGACTACCCAATGAAAGAGGGACTTGCCTCATGAAATAGATAAGAAGACTCCTTTGTTAATGTCCTATTTGGAATTATAAGTCTAAAGTTTAACTAGAGAAAGAGAAGATTGTTATAAATATTTTATTGCAATCCCATGATCATAATGTGAATGTACCCGATTGGGTTCGAATGAATTTCTAATTAACTTAGAAGTACTAATGATATAAAAATCATACCTAGTGGTTAGTTCTGGCTCTCCTATGATGAACAAAAATTAGTCTTTCATGGTACCTAGTTGTACTAAGGTAGGGTGTGTTGAATCATGTGTAGGTTATTATGAAGAAATTTCTCACCGATTTGATTTTAGAAGTTATATGAGATGTAGGTTTTAACCTTGTATTTTTGTTGCTATAATGTTCTCCAAATTTTTGCTATATCTGAATTTTGGAGCATACTTGTTGCCATGTGAAGTGTTACTTTTCATTGTCAAGTGTCGTTTTATGTTTCTAAACATGGTTATAGTGTCTATGCTCCTTCTTAAGTGTCATTGGATTGTAGTGATGAACTATAATGCACTTTTGTCTTATAACACAATTTCAAGTCACAAAACAAAACTTATATGTCGTACACGCTCATGCTTTTCTCGTTGAAGTTGGATAGTGTTTGTGAACTAAATTTATAATGTATATTTATTATTATTTGGTCTTTTCTAAGTTTAAATAATGAGTTGAGATGTGTGTAGCTCATTCAATTCTTCAACTCACCGATCTTTTCCATGTTTAACCCTTTGAGACTTAGTCATTTTTCTAACCTTGTATACTTTTTCTCCGGGCCAAAAAGAGTGGAATTTGCACTTCTAGATCCTAGCATTGACCCCCCAATCAGTAGGAGATACATAATGTGCCACACCAACAGTTCTCTTTCTTTTGTACATTGCGCAACCGTAGTGAGCAAGGCCCTTGTCTTTTGTTACTTCTTGTTCCTCCATGCACTCACCATGATCCTTCCTACAAAGTGTAGCACATTGAAAAATTTTAGTGGGTAGTGGGGACCTTCCCTATGCTTTAAAATTATTCCCTACATCCTCCAGGGAATTATATCATTCTTCCTTTCACATTATGGATTCCTAGCAACTAGTCCTTCCTTCCTTGTTCACTAAGCCTCCCCCTTTCACTCACCTTGCCTCCTCCTCTTCTAGAACTATGATTTTTTCATTTGAATCAATAATCCCTACATCTGTATCTCCGCAAGTGTGCTTTTGGCTCTGAATATCCTCCTTCATCTCCTTTATGAATTGTTGATCCTAATATGTCTCATTATATAAATCATAGTAAAACAAGAGATTTTCAAACTAGTGTTTTCTTTCTAGGTGTGATCTTCACCTATAGGTAATCCTAGTGAACATTGCGGAATATGTTCAAGGAGATATACTACTAGTGTTTTTCCAGGAAGGCATTCTTGAAGACAAAGGAAAAAAGGAACCATGTTATGACAATTGAAGGAATTTTGGATTGTGACAATCAAAATGACCCTTGAAGGCTACATCATCATATTCAAAACCATGCAAAAATAACCTATTCTTATTTCACCCTCATCATTATGTCATATTCTTCCCTAATTCCGCTTGGTTACCACATGCGATTTTAAATTCAATGGTTACCTTTCCTCTAAGCCCTAGGCATTAACCAACCCCTAACCTCTAAACCATTAACCACCTCGAACCCTTTACTCCATATTAAAACCTATATCCTTGGAATTAACAATCCCCCTAATCCTTAAAACCTTAACCACTTTCATCCTAATTAGTCTCTTAACGCCCTAACTCCTTATCCCTTAACCCCTAACACCTAAACCATTCAACCCTTAAGTAGTAATTCCTTACCGCATCAGACCGTAAACTATTCACCCCTTGCTTATGACCTAACACCTTAATCCATTGTGTTAAATCCTTAAACCCTTAAGTAGTAAATCCCTACCCCATATGACCCTAAACTATTCACCACTTTCTTATGACCAAACACCTTAATCCCTAGTGTTCAATCCTTTCAACCATAAACCTATAACACCTACTCCCTAATAATCAGGTAGCCTCTAAATACCCTAGGAACTAAACCCCCTAAACTTAACTTCAACCCTAATCTATAAACCCATAACCTCCTGGGCCATTAACCAGTCTAGGCTCATCCGACATGGGATACTAGTCTAGGTTTCTACAATATGTAGACTTAGACATTCCAAGGAATATCTAGGGACGTTTACCGAGCTTCCCTAGATGCATAATGTTGCTAAAAACACTGGTGTCTATAGGAATGAAACCCTCATTCAAAATATAACATTTCAAGCATTATTCATGTTCATAAGATTATCCAATAAATCTATATTAGACCTACCCTTAAGCACTAAATAAATCCAAGCTATGGCTAGCACTACTCTATAATTTTAGATACAACAACACCTTATCAAACCAATAATGGGTCACAAATATATGTCATGCACTGCAAAATTATTAATCATATACCAAGAAAGTCTTCCAAGAGCCTTAAACAGTCAAATTCCAAAAAATATCCTCACATATTAAACAATTTGTTTTCATAGACAATAACAACTTTTCTAAGCTTATTAAACATTCACACACAACCATGGAAATAGTTCCATAACCCAAAATAGGATGAGCATATGCACTAGAGACATCTAACCCTTCATAATAATGAAAGCATATAAACGGGCTTTAACCATAAACAAAGAGGAATATACATTTATCTATAAACAATGTTAACACTTTCATTTTTATGGCACATAAAAACATCATGCTTTAATTAAAATGAAAAATATAAGTATAGATAAATGAATTTATTTGCATAGCTTGAAAGGATAGCGATTAAGGAAAGGAATTCAATTATCCAACCCACCATAAGCTAACTACACAATAGCCTTTCATGGAGCTAGCCACCCAAGAGGGAGATGCATGGCTCGTGGAGATAATTTAAAAGGAAAATTTCAACTAATTCTGAGGTAGGGTATGACTCATTTCTGAGAGTACAAGTCTACATTCTAGGTGGTTAATAAACTATTTTTCACCAAAATAACTTCAAGAGTCTACAACTCACTATTTCGGTAGTTTAGCACTTTACTTTGAAAGGAATAAATGGTTTATCAACTTTCTCAGCAAGTACTTAGTGGTTTATTAGCTACTCTCAATAAGCACCCTAGTTAATTTCTACGGTGCCTACTAGTTTATCAACCTTACAACAAGCACATTAGTAGTTTATGATCCCCTTCAATAAGAATCCTTGTTATTTCTTAGGTTGAGCCTCCCATTGGAATTCATATTTGCACACCACAATCCAATTTCTCTAGCACATCGATATTGGGAATCACAATCCAACATATGTGAGAATAAAATTATTTTTCACAGCCCCTATCCCTTCCAAAACCCATGTCCTACTAATCTCTTTATCCTACTTTTCTATTCATAGTATTATACATCTTGATTTTCCCTAAATCCTTATTTTTCCTTTACTCTCTGTCTCCCACAGGGTTATCCAGCTTTTGTTTGCATAAATTATGGGAATATGGAGAATCTCGACAATTTTCTAACAAACTATTTCCTTCCAATTGCTGAGTGGTGCAACATTTTTTTACACCTACCCACACCATATTATTTCCACTTCTCCCCTCCCTCTTGGACCACTGTTCTATGTGTCCCCCTCGTCAAGTTAACAGATCAAAAAATTGTCTTGATACTTATTTTATAATTTTGAATTCAACCACAATTTTCATGTTGGCATTACAAATTCATCATTTATTCTTATAAAACCATGGGATAAATCAAGGGGTATTACATATATAAACATATCCAAACCAACATCCATGAACATAATGGAGTCATAAACATGTGGCACAGTCATACCATAATGGAGCATTAGCTCTCTATTGTGTCATATTGAAATCATGCTCGTAAACCATCTCCACTTTTTATTTATGTGGAAAGTGGATAATGCAAGAGAAAAATGACATGATGGTCATCATCGCATAGAGTCAATTTGTATCTAGGGAAAATTGTAATCAAGTGTTACATCAATCATCTTATCTTGAACCATGGCATATTTATTACCTTTTTTTAAGGGAAATGCAGTGAGGATTCCATTCATGTAGAAAGTATTCATGTTGAAGGATTGGAAGGTTGTGTTGAATTGTTTTGACGTTATACAAGATTTCTCATTGATAAGTTTGTAATGAGCATCCATTTCAAGAATACATATTTGGATTTGAAATAAAATTTTTGATAAGGCCTATTATGACTTTTATCCGTACCAAATATAATGAGATTATTATCTAATGAATCAATTTCGCCAATCATTATCAACACATATTTTTCTTGTATTGGGAAGATTTTGAAAACCTTCAAGTTTTAAATGGTGGATGGTGCCTGGTCCAAGTCCCAACAATAATATGATTATGAGCATTCCCAATGTTATGGTTATGGGTGGAATATTTAAAAACACCCTTGGGAAGGTGTCTCAATCACTATGATGGCTTAAATATCAAGAGAGGTACATTGACCAAGAGTAGGACCACTAGGTCGTTAGCATAAAAATAAAAATTTAGAGCCACTTAACTCTTGGCCATTTTATTTTATAATACCACCTATTCATTCATTAAAACAATATTCAATGATATATTTCTAGGATAAGTATTCCCTACTATTTCGTCTTATAGAGGAGTAAGTCGTTCTTGTTGCAGAACAAATGGATTTATCAAACTAGCAGTTTCTTTTGTTGTTCTAATGGTAAAAGTAGGGATGACTCTAATCCATATATGGCCATTCTTGACTAAGTTTTTCATCTTGAAAAATGCTACGAGGAAACTCATCATTTTGATTTCCCTCAGTGGTGCCCCACATGTGTTGGATTATGTTTACTCTCTTCCTTGCCCATTTTTTTAGAGATTCTTATATTTAGTATTCTTCTTCTTCTTAATTCAATGTCATTGTCAAGGACTCCTTCTTGACATTGAATGCATTGATTTCACCATAGATATATGCATATGGGTAGTGGAAACTTGAGTAGTGGGTATAATAGCTCAGGGCTTTGTTGACATAATCATTTGATGCAATCACATATTTAACTAGATAATATTTTCACTAGATATATAATTAAATGCACCATAAACATTTGGCTATGATTAGTTTATAGAAGGATCAACCAATTATAAAAGGTTATTAGTAATTCCATCATAGAATGTTTTCAATTGAGGACTTATCAAATCAATATCCTAGACAAGGACGATAGATTCATCCTTGGTGGATGACCCTACCATTGTGACACCAATAACCATTTGTTGTAATAAGAACTTGATAAACTAGCCACATATCAACATGTCCAAATGACTCCTCTTGAGCTCGATGATCTTCACCATAGATCAGGAAGAGTATTGCAAAACAAAGATTATATTGACAACATTGAAGGACCAAAGGCAAAAGAAGATTCAAAAGAAAAGATCAAAGAACCATGGGTTGCACTTGATGAAGAGAAGGCATCAAAATTAGAGATCGAGAGAGTTCCCTCATGGTTACCATCAAATATTCCATTTATTCAAGAGAAAGATCAACAAGAAGAGGAAGATGAGAAAGTCATGGTAAAAGGTGACATGAAACATGATCCAGATGAGCAAAAGGACCAAGGATAATAGAGCTATATTGAGATATGGTTTTAGGCGGTCACTAAGTTGCAGTGATACTCTCTTCCTCAGCTATGTTTGATCCCTTCAAAGTCAGATCATTTGGTCTCTAAAATCCGGATAGCTGTCAAAGCATGCATTTCAAGCCTCCACATCATTTTGTCTCTAATCTCGATGTGCACATGGTCCCATTAGAGGTATTCTTATACTTGAAAATGATTTTGTTTTTCATGTAGGGTAGGGTAGGAAAAAAAAAAAAATTGAAAATAAGAGGAAAATAAAAATCTAAAGTGAAAACCTCCTCGGAGGCGCCTCGGATTGGCTCATTTATTGAAAACCTCCATGAGGCGGTCAATGGGTTGGAAAAAAAAAAGAGAAAAGAAAAAAGAATAAGATCCTTGGGTGAAAACCTACCTTGGACGTGCCCAGGACAGGCAATTAGGGTGAAAACCTCCATGAGGTGCCCTAGTTGTTTTCAAAAAAAATAAAAATAAAAAAATAAAAGAAAAAGAAAACAGGCCTAATCTTTATCTGGATACTCACCAGGTAATTGCTTATAGGAAATGGTCCGACCCTGATTAGAGTCATTACTCTTTTTTCCCTGGACCAGAAGTTACTTCATGGTAAATTGTTCCAACAATTCCCAATTACAGTATGTAACCACCTTAATTTCCTATAATAGTTCCCTATAATACCAAGAATTTGTGTAATATCAAAATTTAACTACAACATAAGGTTGACAAGCACTCTGTTTCATAATTACCAATCCCTTTATGCCTCCATGTTGAACCGAAACACAACTGTACAAACTCAAAATCATATACTTTCAATCCCTCAAATGACTTGTAACTGTTAAAATTGTACAAATCAAGAGATGATAGAAAGAGTTAGCTCGGAAAGATGAAATAAGCTTGCTCATAGTTGTGGGTGTTCTTTATTGTAAATGTAATGTAATGCAAGGTTTATGCTCTCACAGCCATATTACATAATCTTCATCCAGTTCTCAAAATCTCCAATTTCCTGTAGAGCTGAATCCAAGCCATGGACTACTGCAAGCCATTGATTTGTTTGCGTTATGTACCGCTGCACTGTCGCAGACAATACACTAGTTTCAAGTTCAATGCGTTTCTCATTAATAAAGGATTCTTGAACCCCGCTATTCACACTATCAACAAGTAGGTCTGAAACACAGGTTGCAGTTGCTAAAGCATCCTTCTTCATCTTTTCTCAAATATGAGCAACACTTCACCGTAGCAAGACTCGTACCCCACATCTCTACTATTACAAAGCTTTACCAACAAAGCATATGTCCTGCGTGGAGGCATCAGCGGTTCATTCAACGGAGACAACGCTGACATGAATCTCGCTCATTGAAATTTGACAAGAATAACAATTCTAGTCACCCGTTTAGCGATTCATCTTCCCAGAGAGAGCACTGACCAAATAGTTACTCGATGGATGCACAAATAGCTTAGGTTTCCCACCGCTGAACTCGCTAAACGGAGGCCTTAATCGGAGCAGCATTCAACTCTTCCACTCACGTGAAGCATCGTGAAGATGCCACTTCCGTTCACATTCCCAACTTGACCAGTCCCTTCTCACGCCATTGAATTATCTCATCAATTTGTCATCATCGTGGGAATCGCTGGAGAGGCCTTGAAGGTCGTTCACAATTTGGGAACCATTTCGCCTTCCAACCGTAAATCCAATGTCAGATTACAGGACCACCTGTATACAACGTTCAGAAAAATGCAGAGAACGTTTTTCAAATGTCAGATTGCAGAATAATATAAAACGTTTATGACACTAACGCAATGAGATAGTGTTTGTAGCAGGTCTCTTGACAAAGGGCATTCATCATAGAAATTTAACTCTCCAGTTCTGGAAGACCAAGAGGCGTTACACTCATACAAAAACGTGCCAACAATGATAAGTCAGAGGTGCATTCTTGCTAGGGTAGAGATGGCAAGTCTGAGCAAAGAGCGTTTTTAGAAGGCAGGTGAATAAAAATGGCGCTGGATAAATAACAGGTTGCAGCTAAAATTTAGCTAAGAAGATATTCATCAAGAATTATTCATGAGATGCAGAATTTATGGTAGAAATGAACTGTACATAAAGGCCATAAAACAAATGGCTCAAAATAATTATGCAAGGCAGGAATATGCCTCCTCTGATACCATGTTAAACACACATGGGAGCAAGAACAATATGAAATATGAAACATGCAAGTACAATTTTTATTGATAAATGATATACATTTATAGTACATTATGTGACCGTTGGGTTTCACATCCCAAGGTCTCCTGGACTACTTTGTCTATTCAGCTTCCACACTAACCCATTGAGGATTAGGTGTCCAACAGGTACTAGATATAGGCAACAAACAACTCATGCTAGGCTTTAGGGGTCGAATTCATGAGTTTAGGATCTATTTCAAAAATATCTAAACTAAGGACTGAAAAGTAGGTAATGGAACAACTTGCCTCCAAAATCTAGGAAACTAATTCATTCAATTCAAAACTACCATTTCATGATGTATCTACCTCCATGAGTGAATTTTCAACATTTTTACATCAAATTCCATCAAGTTACATCAAATTACATCATGAGTTTGACCATGAGAGAGAAAAAATTCAAACTGGGAAAAAATAGGTGAAAAATAGATTTTTTTGGCAAAAGTAGCAATTTTTCATTATGTGCATCGCACTGCTATCCCTATGCATGGTGCCTTTTTGCAACTGATTTTTGAGTCCTTCCCATGCACAAAATTTACTACAAGTGAGCTCTCTCAATACTGCTTCCTGTGTGGCCAAAAAGGGCGAGAGAGGGCATTTTTGAGGTGTTTTTGACCCTTTTGGAAGCTCAAAACTTGAAAAAAATTTCTAGTAATTTCTGGGCATTCATAATTTTGCATGAGGAATCCAAAAATCTAGACTTTTCCTCTAGAGGAGGTCCCTAGCAAAAGCGAGCGCCAGGTGGCGCTACGTACTAGGCAGAAAAACCTGTTTTTTCCTTCAAAAATTCAAAATTGACAAAAAGTGTGCCAAATTTCTTGAATTTAGCTACGTGACCTGCATCAAGTACTATGTTGGGATAAGGAAGCTTCAGCCAAGATTTTGATTCTATCTTGGTCTTTCTTCCTCCTTAAAGTTTTCCTCAACTCGGCCTTCAAGGTCCTTATCCTCACTTTGCAAATCTTGTTTCTTGCCAAATAGTGATAGGCCATGTGCCTCAACATCTTTTTCTCTTTTTTGTCATTCTCCAATAGCTTCTCCAAGTGCAATTTTTTCCTCTCTAGCCAAGATTCACGATCCAGTTCAATCTCTTGCTCTAGTGGTGTCAATTTTGATTTTTCTTGTCTTGGCTGCTTTCCAGTTTTCTCTTATGGTTTGTAGATCCATGATCATATGTTGATCCTCCAGCTGCTTGTTCCTTTGCTCAAGGTCGTTTATAATCCACTTAGCTCTTTCCAGGTTAAGATCTAAGGCATGAATGTCAACATCTTGTTCCTAGATGATCTCTTTGATTTTTGAGATTTGGGAGACCAAACCAGTGTCCTCATCCTGAATGAGAATGAAATCTCTCTCTTGACCTTCAGAAGGCCCTTCATCATGCACTGGTTGTTTACCTTTTTCATGTACCTGCTTTGCTGTTGAAGGAAATGAGACCCCTTCCACTCCAAGTGGAGATAGTACTCGTTTTGCAGCTACAAATAGCCTCCTTGTCCCCTTTTGATAAGTGACATATACTGGCACACTGGTGGTTTGAGTCTCATGCACTTCTTGTTGATGTGAAGGCCCTCTCGCCTCATGATAAACTATTGGGGTCACTTGAGGACTTGTGAAAACCTCATGTGAAATGAAATCATCCCATGAAACATTCAGCAAGCTTAGCTGATGCAAAACCACAATCTTAATTAATGAAAAGTGATAAATGTTGTTGTACAGTTGATAAGGAGGCTTTCTTGTCACTAATGTGGTAATTTTCTCAATATTTTGGCACATGAAATAGGGGAGGTTCATCATCCTAACCCTAGTGAAATGCATCAATAGTCTAATATGGTAGGTGTACAAGCGAGAAAATCTGCCTTCACAACTGAAGTATTTGATTATTAGCTTCATAAGTGGAGAATATATGTCTTGTAGGTGTCTGAAAGGGAAAACCATACTGATTTGCTTCTAATAGGAAACCTTGATATAAGGCTCATAATACTCTTTGTCCACCAGTTGTCCTTTTTTCCACTGTTCGCACACATTTGGAATACCTGTTGCCTCAGCTATAGTTTCAGGTGTTAAAGTAAATGCAACACTTGCCAAATTGACTTGGCCATTATCAAGATGGAGGACAAACAATCTAGCAAGCTCATGGTGGTATTTGACTCTTTCCAACATCTCACAAAACTGGTAGCAAGATTGATGTTTGAAACATGCTATAGCAAGTGGACAATCCAATATCTCTGCAAGTGTAGTGGGCTCCTCCTAGATGTGTTTTCCTCCCTTGTGAGGTTTTCTTGGTGCATGGATTTCTTGGGAGGAATCACCCACTGTTTCCTCATCCCTTTCATTAGGTGAATTTGTCTCCATGCTTGCCACTATATGGTGTTTCAATGATGAGTATGAATAGATTTTAAATGAAGAATAGTTGTTCGTTGTTTAATGAAAGGGATTGATGAGTCGGACTATGAATGAGGGGCTGTGATACTGGTTGTAGGTTATTTTTTGGGAGTGGCAGGATTTTGGGAATAGTGGGAATTTGTTGTTAGGGTTTAGGATTTTGGGGTTAGGAGGGTAGGATGAATGTGAATGAACGAGGGGTAAGGGATATGAAATGAGGGAAGTGTGTCAAGGAATATGAAAATGATTGCAGGAAGAAAACAACAATAATGACAATCTTTCGAAAACCCTAGACAACATTTTCAATTGATTTTGCAACAAACTAGGGTTTTATCTTTCACTTATTGAAACACCATGAATCAGGACTAAAACCCTTACAATGGAACTTAGGAAAGTTTCATTTACTTGTGGAATAAAGATGGCAAGATTTTGAAGCTTAGCAAGTTGATTTGAGTGATGTTTGGGTTTGGAGGACCAGTGTGTCGTGCCCAGACATAGGTGCACTGCACCACTCAAGCACACCACACTAGTTCACTCTCCAGTGTTAATTCTGTGCTCTGTATGCCACATCGACCAGGTGCACCGTGCTTCAACCCAGGTGCGCTGCGCCCAGTAAGCTTTGCAAATTTTACTGCAAATTGCCTTCCTTCGTCTAAAATCACAATTTGACTTGTTCTTTTCTCTTTAACATAAGAAATGAAGCCTTCAACATGAGAAACACTTTAAATACAAGGGACTTTAATTTTTCACTTACAGAAACCCACTTTTCTAATGTTTTCCTTTCACTTTGGCTTTTAAAACTCTGTTTTAGCAATTTGACTTGTTTCTTTTATAATTGATGGACTAATGCTTTGAATCTCGTCTCTTTTGCAGAAGTTGAATTGCAGGATCCTGACAAGGTGAATAGGGCTGCATTTCCAAACTTATTACATATAGGAAGAATAAAATTACATGAAATTTATATACATAGAAGAAAAAACTCTGTTTTTTCTCAAAATAGGGTTTTGAGGAAAAATTAATCACTGAACATGTGATTATTGAAATTTGTGATGCTGAGAACTTATTTGACCTCCTCATGTGGTTGCTGACCATTATTGAGCTTTTACAAGACTTTAATGACAAACCCCATACCTAATAAGACCTAAAAACCCTAAAAATTACTTTTGCAAATGTAAAGACAGAATGACTGTAAATGATCTAAATTCATGAGAATAAGCTAGCAGGTAAAGATCATGAGGGAAAATTGGTAATATGCCACTACCATTAGATGACCCATGACCCTAATGGAATGCAGTTGATCGAATGAGACACCTAAAATGCAATGCAATAAGAGAATTTCCATCACTAATGGAGGGATGAAGATACCGACACTAACATTGGATCCAATGGGGATGGTAGCTCCTTCGAGGTGCCAAGGACTACAAATCTATTGAAAGTAGACAGTGCCTCCTTCCATTGGGCTATGGAGCCAATAGCTTCAACAAAACAAAACCAATATATTGACTGAAAAATGACTAAATTTCATGACTGAAAACTGATTGAAAACAGACTCAAACAACTGACTCTATCAATCCATGCTAAGTAATCAAAAACTGACATCAGACCTCCAGTTTTATAGCCTTGACTTCGGGGCCCCAAACTGATTGAATTATGACAGTTCACACTTGTAATGAAGGAAATAAAATGGTATGTACAATGACAATTTATGATAACAGAAAATATCTCAAAGATAATACCGTTTTAGCAGTTGACCATTGACCTGGACAATCTTCTCCATTCACTTCTTTCAGCATAAAACCATTTTGACCCCGATATGCAACAATTTTGAATGGTCCCTTCCAATGATTCTCGAACTTTCCGTGCTTGCCTTTGTCCTCATTTGTAGCATCCCATTTGAGCACAATGTCTTCAATCTGAAACTTATCTGACTTTGACTTCCGGTCATAGATTTTCTTGATTCTCTCTTCTAGCCTAAAGGTATTCTAAAAAATCTCCTCTCTTGTCTACTGCAAATGGATCACTTGGTTTATCCTTCTCTAAAAATGATCTTCTTCGTTGCCAGATTCCTACAGAAGTTTTACCATCGAGACAACGAGAGATGTCAGGAACACTGTGTCAACACCATATACTAGTTCAAATGGAGACATGACAATTGATTTCTTTTGACTTACTCTATCTACCCAAAGTGCATTAACAAGATTTTTGTGTCAGCTCTTTTTGTTTGCTTCCAGCAGCTTTTTGATGATGTTAACCAATGATTTATTTGAAGATTCCACCAATCCATTACCTTGCAGATAGTATGTAGTTGAATGCGCCAAGGTAATTTGATATTTATTATAGAAATCAATCATGCTTTTAGATTTAAAATTTGTTGCATTATTTGTAATTAGCTTGTTAGGACAATCAAAACATGAAAAAATATTATTTTTGAGAAAATGAATTATTACCGTATCAGTGGCCTGCCAAGTGGGGATGGCCTCAATCCATTTTGTAAAATAATATGTTGTTGTTAAGATCTAGTTATGCTGAGCTGAATATGTAGGGTAGATCTCTCTAATAAAATCAAGGCCCCACTACTGAAACAGGGGGCTTACTTCAACCGGCTTGAGAGGTAATGGCTATAATTTTCTCCTTCCCTGAAAAGTTTAACATTTTTGGTAGCTTGGAACAGTTTTATAAACATCAGCAAAGAGGGTAGGCCAATAGTAGCCTTCTCTCAAAATTTTATTTGCCATTGTCTTCCAAAATAGGTGACCTCCACAATCCCCCTTGTGAAAATCATCCATGACCTGTTTTGCTTCTTCCTCAACCAAACAACTCAGCAAGACATCGTCGGATCTTTCCAATACAATGCATTATTCATAATACAAAATTTGGCAGCCTTTAATTTCAGAGTTCTACTTTTATTTTTACCCATTCTCATGGGTGGTGAAAGATTTTGGAGCACATATACAATATCGGAATACCAAGGGGAATGGATAAAAAATTTTGGTACCTAAACAAGTGAGTTGTCCTCATCTTCTTCGAACATAGCAGCAATCACGTTTATGTCCAAGGCATGCAAATTAGACTTCGCCATTAGTTTTTTCAAACCTTGCCCCTTGATGAGCTTTTTCGACTTTATTTCCAAATCATATTCTAACAAAGTTGTGATCAATTTTCCTTGCCTCCCTTTTGGATATGTCTGCACTAAAACATCTTTGATGGATGCGTTAGGAACATAGGCAAGAATATGAGAATGAAAAATATATACTTGGAAAACTTTCAGAGCTTTCACCAAGGCAAGAGATTTCTTCTCAATAATATTAAACTTTAAGGTTGCATCTCTTATTATTCTGTTCAAAAAGGCAATTGGCTTCTCAAGCCGGTCACTTTTCTGCATTAAGACCACTGCCATAGTATGCTCTGAAGTGAATGAAAATAAAATAAAATCTTGGCAATAATTAGGGCTGATCAAAATTGGAGCTGATGAAAGGGCCAACTTTACCAAATTGAAATACTTTATAGCTTCTTTGGTCCACTTTACTACACTATATTTCTTTAACATGTTTGTGATTTCCCTCAAATGTTCTACTAGATTTGGCACAAAACGACGTAAGAAGTTCATCTTACCATTGAATGCTTGGTGGTGGGCCCCAGTATTGCAGCAATAATGCTGCAACTCTTGGGACTCCCTTCTTTAATTTTATCAACTCGGTAGTTCGTAACAAACTTGGAAGTGACGGTGCTGTATGCACAAGTACTAGCTCTTGCCGCGGCTGTCACTTGATCAGCCGGCACAAGTATGCTAGGAGCTTAAGCCAACTTCTATGAGCTCTCAAAAGAAGCTTTTTAACTGATGGACGAAAGCTAACTCAAAGAAGGCTAATCTACTTGCAAAAAGAAACTGGAAAGTTGAAAGGAAACGTAAACCCTAGCAAACCGTATTTTTACCACCTAGCCCTACTAATGCAAGAAATAGGATGAAAGCTACTGAAAGAGATGTCATTGACTTCTAGGAAGGTAAAATGAATGCTTCTAAGCTACTTCTATAGTAACATCTGAAAAAAATCATATTTTTGTATTTTTGAATAAGTTGTTAGAACTATCATGCATGTGCTTTTAACTAGCTTTTGACTGTGGAGAGGTGAATTGGCGAGAGGAAATCCTTGCAGAAGGTTGGGAAGGTTCGAAGATTTCCTAAGGGGTCCCTAGCACCCTTCCAAAGAGTTTCACAAAGTTTGGCTATCAAGAAACCTCATTCGTGAGCTTCTACAAGAAGTCTGCAGGGGTTCTATAGGATGTTCAGAAATGGGATTTTGGAGCATGGATGGAGGGAAAAAGGTGGAGGAATGAGTATGGAGGTGAAATAGGGGTGTAGGGGAGTTCAAGACTTGGACGATGGAGTTGAGGAGCAGCGCAGATGGTTAGATTTGTTCAAGGAGGGATGAAAAGAATCATGGCAAAGTAAGTGAATGAGGCAAATGTAAGGTAAGGGTTCTAAGTGAAGGATGAAGTAGGTAGTTTGGATGGAGTATGGGTAGGTAAGGAAGGATAACAAGTACTCTACAAGTGGTTTTTCAAACTGAACTAACAAACACTTATAAAACCTATGACTTAGTTACTTCACTCTAATCTGACCTAACAGCAAAAGGAAATGAACATAAGTTTATTCGAAATGAAATAATCTAAAATGCTATGAAAACTAAGCAATCAAGACTCTGAAGATGTAACCAACTTCTGCAAATAAAAATCAAACACTAATGATTGCATGGCGAAGCAAAGACTGTGTTTTTATTGGCAGCAACGTCACCTTGATCCCAGCTCCTGACCCCACTGAGGGAGAGGTGAAATCAGAGGTGCTTGATGGCATTTTTCTTAAGCTCTTCCCTGTTAATAACCTATCAACTCAATCTGAACATAAAAATCCTTTTTAATCATCAAAAGCAATCTAAATAACAAAGCAAGATTTAAATCTAAATAGCAGATTTTATTTTAAGAATGCAGCAAAAACACATAAAGGTAAACAAAGGAGGTACTGGGCACTTGAGATGGGCCCAACCCCAAGAGCTACAGCCTCCTAAGAGAGATTTAGAGTTGGTGCGAAGTTGCATTCATCTTTATTGAGCAAGAAAAGAAGAGTTACATCAAAAATTGTCCACAAGTGAAAGCTTGAAAAGGTGTTGAAATGCAAAGCTAATCTACCGACTAAAATCGAACTACAAACTAGCTAACTTCTGCCTACAAAGTGACTAACTACTGGCTAACCAAAAGGAGGCCCTAAGCCTTCTTATTTATACAAATTGAGGACCCCAACAGGCCTCCTAAACTTTAGGAACTCGACTACCCACAACTTGCAGTTAACAACAATCCTACTTGACTTGCTTGGTTGCCCTTGTGATAATCGATTTGATGGCCCTTGAACTCTGAGCTGATGGTGGAGAATTCGAGGTAAGGGCCCATAAATGAAGGGGACACCTTCCTAAAAATCCTCTCCACGAATTTGGCTACCAAGTTCTCATTTAAACCTTTGATTTTGTCTCCAAATTGACCAAATAGACTACACAAAGCACACATTAGACTTGTTAGCATAATGACTAACCCATTTCACTCTATTAGCATAAATATAATAAAAAACATGCAATAAACTAATGAGAATGGTGGATTAAGTCAAATTAGGAGGTTGAATGAGCCCATATAATTATCCATTTTTGGGGCTCATCATTACCCCCTACTAAAAGTGGTGCTCATCCTCTGAGCAACTAATCTATCTCCTCCTCTCTGATGGCCCTGGTCGCCTCCCTATCATGCCAAGCTTCTGAAGTGATGTCCTCTTCTTGGTCATGAAACCATGATTTTCTCTTTGCTTCTTTCCACTGCCTGTGCTCCTTTTCTTGTAGCAGTTTTGTTAAAGCCTCAGCCTTAGCCTATAGCTTTGTCCTCTCTCTGCTGTTCATCAGATGTTTCCTTGTCTTTCCTTCTTCTTATGAGTGTTTAGCCACCTTTTCTTCCAATTTCTTGGTCTCTCTTAGCTTAGCCTGAGTTTCCTGTAGAGAATTCTCAACTTCTTGTAGAACGGTCTCAGCTTCCTGTAGAACTATCTTTGAGTCCGTCATCTTAATTCTCTCTCTCTAGCTGAAGGCTTTTGGCTTCCTCATTCATAGATGATGGATCTCTTTGAAGGAGATTCCTCCTTTTGTTTAGCCGTTGTGTCCTTAATGACAATTGGCTCCTTTCACTGTGGCTGGGGTCTACCTGCTTTTATCTTCATGCTCCTTCTTGCCATAAAATACATGGAAGGCTCCCTTTTTCACTTCCCTTTTTGTTTAGGAGATGTGCTTAAGGCAGCCAGCACAGCTACTGCCTCCCTGGCCAAAATCTCAGGTGATTTCTCGTTTTTGTTCCTATGTTTCTATACTTCCTGTAGAAAGTCCTGTGTCGACTGTTTCTTGTCTTCCTGTAGAAATTGCTTTCTGGTTTCTTGTAGAACCTACCTTTAATGTTTCGGTCTGCTTGGCTGGGGGTGTCTTTCCTTTTAATTGTGGTGTGGTTGCCTTGGTTGTGACAACTCCCATTTGGGCTTTCTTGGCCTTTTTTCCAACCTTTTTTTCCTTTTTCACCCTCTCTGTTTTTGCTATTGTCTCCTTTTCTATCTCATGCTCAGCGGTCATGTCAAATTCCTCTTTTTCCTTCTGTACTTCCTCTGTTTTGCCCTCTATTTGAATGTCTTGTGCTCCCTCATCAATGTTCTTCTCAATTTCTTTAGTTGGCATGGTGTTGAGTTTGTGTTTTAACCAAAAAAGGAAAAAATTTCATGGAAACAGTCATTTCACTGTGACAGAGGATAGCTAAATTTTCTTATGTTTCTGGGACCAAATAAGGAATTCTTCATGCTCCTTACAAGACCAAATCACAGTAATTCCCTTGTGTTAAAACTGCTGTCACCTAGAATTGGTTTGTCTATTTATGAAAGAAATTTTTTACAGAGCAGAGCATAAGGACATTGATTTTTTCCAACACATTGATAGATATGTAAATTCAGGTTTTTCCACACACATAGGTCAGTCTCTACTGCTGCATGTCTTCTTTGCAAGGGAACTTTTTTATTTTCTTTTTTAAAACTGATGAGGAGATTTCAGATACAGAGGAAAAAAATGGGTAAACTTAGTGAATCATGCAGGCAGACTTCCACTATTCTTAATGCACAGGCAGACTTTTACTCTCATTTTTCAATTTAATGTCATTTTCAATTCACCATTTTGCACCAACAAATCATGCACAACGATGTTTCACCGATCCTACCTCGTTTGGAGCTTGAAATTCGCCGAAAATCCAAGGTTTTCTTTCTACATGGTTGTTTTCTGTGTTTCCTGTAGAAACGCCTGTAGAGCGCCACTGTGCCTCTGAGCGAGCCTGATACGCAGCAGAATCTCGAAGACAGGTAGAGAAACTAGTGGAGGATGACTAGTTAATCATTTTGTGCAAACTTCAGTTGAGGATGTGGCAAGTGCAAATGGACAACAGTTTGCGAGTTTCAACTGAGCATTCTTTAATTGTTGCGTGACTTGTGGTGAGGTGGCAAGAATCTGTGTTGTCTTTATTCGAACTACAGTGATGTTATGAACTGTATGTTCTCTTCTATCTATTAATCATTTGATGTCATGTGTGCTGGAGTTCAACACGTCTACCACCTACTGTGTTTTCCAAATTTCATGTGAATGACTATACACGTGCGTTGGTGATCCCAGGATGAGTGCAATTGAATCTGGCTAGCTTTCTTGCTGAATCCGACCATCTCATTCGTTCATGCAGTGCTTAGATTAGATTCATGCAATAGAGGAACGAGTTTTAGTCACATACCTGGAAGTTGAATGGTTGTTGTGAGGTGTTGTGGCCTTTCATTTGCTGCATGCACTGGTTTCTATGGTTGCATGATGACTTGGTGGCTAATTCATGGCTATTTTTTTCTTGTGTATGTTTCCTCTGGCTGGATCCATGTTGTAGGAGCTGGCTTCATGTTCAGATCTGCACCCTCAAGCTGCTGATGTTGAATTTTCACAGGACAAAAATTTGTTTTCGCCATTGCTCCAAAATGATAGACTGGATTGATCTGAAACTTGTTGAGCATGTTCCTATCATCATTATGCACCTCCCATAGCAAAATTATGATCAATGGATGCACAGATTTTGAGAAAAATGGAAAATGGCTGAAGATTACAGAGATCAATTTCTCAGAAACCATGCATCGGAATTGGTGGAAACTACTTGGGTAGGTTACTATCACCCATATGCATCTCCCCATGAAATAGGTTTTGAAACAGATGCATAGATATGGAGAAAATGCAAAAATGGCTAAAGGTGATGAAGGCTAATTTCTTGGAAACCGTGCACCCAAATTGGCTAAAATTGCTCGGGCATGTTGACATCATCCCTATACAACTCCCAATAAATTGGTTTTGTAAATGGATGCACTGTTTTCAAGTTATGGAAAAAACAAATTCTGTTCTATGTATTTTTTTCTTCAAAGCATTCTGCAAGTTTTTGCATAGAAAGAAAAACTGAGCTTGGGATGTGATGTAGGCATGGAGATGATGGAGGAGGAGTCTGAAAATTGCAGGAGGACTTCTGAACCCTTGAGGAAGCTATCATGTTCACCAAACTACCTTTTTGCAATCCATTTTTAGCTCCTTGTAATTGCTACGGGAACTTCCTGTCGAAAACACAGTTTTCATAAAAGAAGAAGAATGAGGTGGAAAAAAGGTGGAGAAAGGTGAGGGATGGAAACATGGATGTGTGCAAGCCTCATGGAAATATTCCCAGCCTTCGGGTCCTCTTTGGAGATCAATTTGGCTTTTTTGTAAGCTTCCAATAGAAGACACAAAACTTCCTGTAGAAAACACAGTTTTCATAAAAGAAGCACAATGAGGTGGAAAAAATGATGGAAAAGGGTGAGGAATGGAAACATGGATGCTTGTGGGCCTAACCAATAGATTCCAAGCTTTAGATTCCCTTCCAAAATCGAATCTGGCTCACCTGAAGGTTCCACAGGATGTTTCCTGTAGAAATACAGAACTTCATGTAGACACGCCTGTAGCTTCCTGTAGAAGGCCCAATCCCAAATGTGACCAAATCCTAGGAGAGGTGAGTGGCCATGGAGGGAGTGTCTGAAGGGATGTCCTGGAGCCTAGTACGGACTCCTATCCTCATTTTGTGTGCCCCTCTTTTCCTACAAAGTATTCACTACAACCTGCAATTTTTCATAAAGATTAGGCCTGTTTTCTTTTTCTTTTATTTTTTTGTTTTCTTCTTTTTTGAAAACAACTAGGGCACCTCATGGAGGTTTTCACCCTAATTGTCTACCGTGGGCGCCTCCAAGGGAGGTTTTCACCCAAGGATCTTATTCTTTTTTCTTTTCTTTTTTTTTTCCAACCCATTTACCGCCTCATGGAGGTTCTCAATCAATGAGCCAATTTGAGGCGCCTCCGAGGAGGTTTTCACTTTGGTTTTTTATTTTCCTCTTATTTTCATTTCTTCTTTTCCTTTTTTTCTTTTTCTACCCTACCCTACATGAAAAAAAAAACCATTTTCAAGTATAAGAATACTACCAACGGAACCATGTGCACATCGAGATTAGAGACAAAATGATGTGGAGGCTTGAAATGCATGCTTTGACAGCTATCCGGATTTCAGAGACCAAATAATCTGACTTTGAAGGGATCAAACATAGCTGAGGAAGAGAGTATCGCTGCAACTTAGTGACCGTCTGAAACCATATCTTAATATAGCTCTGATATCCTTGGTCCTTTTGCTGATCTGGATCATGTTTCATGTCACCTTCTACCATGACTTTCTCATCTTCCTCTTTTTGTTGATCTTTCTCTTGAATACATGGAAGATTTGATGGTAACCATGAGGGAACTCTCTCGATCTTTGATTTTGATGCCTTCTCTTCATCAAGTGCAGCCCATGGTTCTTTGATCTTTTCTTTTGAATCTTCTTTTGCCTTTGGTCCTTCAATATTGTCAATATAATCTATGTTTTGCAATACTCTTCCTGAGCTATGGTGAAGATCATCGAGCTTAAAAGGAGTCATTTTATACCAGGAAAACAAATTTCCTAGTTTTGGAAATGAGCTTACTACATTTTTTTGTAGTAGTCAAAGAGATGGTGGTAGGCGGTGCTACCTCTGGTATCTTGTACAACTTATTTCCCAATGTAATAATAACAACACGGGGCCTTGATTCATACACAGCATGTTGCTTCCACAAGTATGGTTGTCCTAATAATACATCAAAAACTTCAAGGGGAGCAATGTCACACAATACCTCATCCGTGAAGGGCTTGATGTTGTATGAAAGGTGATACTGCTGGCTCACGCGAAGATCCTGTCCTTGGTGAAGCCACCCGATGGTGTATGGTTGTGGATGTGCTGTGGTTGATAAGCCCAACCACTTCACAACCTCTGTCGAAATGAGGTTATTTTGGCTCCCGCTATCGACAATGAACTGTAGCAACGAGCCCTTAACCCACATCTAGGAGTGGAAGAGACGCTCCTCTTCCTTTGGATCTTCGGGTTCATTTTTCTGGATCTTGGCTATAGCAACAGTGGCGTTGGGGTCCGCATCAATGATCTGCTTCCCTTTGTCATTCCCCTTGTCTGGTTCTGACTCGGAGTCGGAACATGCATCTGATTCTGAAATCTTTAGCTCAGCCACCAGTCACTGCTTGGCCTAACACTCACTTATGTTGTGAGTGGAGCTCTTATGGAACTCACACAATTTTCCTGTGTCCTTTTTCGGCTTCACAACGCTCTTCTTTGCTTGTAGATTTGGCAGGTTATCTTGGGTTGCCCCGCCTTGGCTTTGTCCTTTGTTCTGTGGTTTAGGGGCACCTTTCCCTTGCTTTTTTTAGGTTGTGTTATATTCTTTCCACATAGTTAATAGGGGGTTTGAGGGGTACCCGTAACCCCACTTTATGGGGTACGGGGCGTTGCCCCGGAAAATTTTGGTTTTGGACCCTATGTTAGGTTGGGCAGACCCACCTATGGTTTTGTGCATGATTTTCGCACATGTTTTTTGGACGCGATGGTTTTCGGTCCATGGTTTTAGACGTGATGGTTTTTCGGTCCATGGTATTGGATGCTTCGGCATGTATAAATATGTATTGTAACATTGAAAGGAATATAATGAAAAATCAAGCTGGTAGTCCCGGTTTTGGGATCCAGGGGAAAATATTTGTGCATATGTGTTTTTATGTGTTATGCTCTCGCATTGTTTATTTTTTTGTGATTTAGAATTCGTATGCACATAATTTCTGTACGGGGTTAAAACCTACAACTTTAGATTCGCAGATCCAAAGTCCTGCTTCTTTTGTTTAAACTTCTTCTCGACCTTGATGGCATATCGGTATGTTGTGCCGAGCGAGGAGATTTTCAGGAATTCTATTTATTCTCAGATGTACTTGCGCAGGCAACCACGGTATTTGAGTATCAAATGCTTCTACGAATCCTTGATACCCAACTTTGTGCAAAGGGTATGGAAAAGGTTGGTGAATGCCGGCATGTCTTGGTCCCTTCCCTGCCGCAGCATGGTCCACTTTATGTATTCATCCTCATAGCTTCTGATAGGGTAGTATTGCTCGTTGATGGCATCTCATAATGGATTCCAGGTGGGTGCGGCTGAAAATAGTGAGCTGGTACTTTCATCCTTCTGCTCGAAGTAGGTTTCCCTCGAGTCCTTGATGTAGGGGGCTGCTTTGAGAAGAGCGAAAACAATCTTTTCCCGACTCAAAAATTCATGAACATAAAAATAACCCTCTAGCATATTTAACCATTTATCTATGGCATTTGCATCTATTTGACCCTCGAATATGGGGATTTCAAAATTAACTTGTACCTTAAAGGGCATGGCGTTTCCAGAGTAGCTATTGGAAGTCGATGCGTTGTTTCTGGGTAATCACTGAAGGATCTGGGCAAAGTTGTCCATCATCGCATTTCGTTGTCACTCGAGGGCTTCTATGAGAAAAATTTTGATAGGATCTCCTGCCCCCTTGTCTTTCTTCTCATATGCCATGGGAGGCTATCGGGATTTGCGAGGTTGGTCTTGCAAAGGTTTGACCAATTCAAGCCCTAACTCCTTATATCCCGACCTCGTTGGCAACATGCAAAGAAAAACAAAGAAAAAGCAGACCATTCTGGTACCACTGATCCAGAATTAAACAAGAACACAACAAATTACAAAGATAACCATAAACACAGATATGTAGTGGAAATAATACTTCATTTCATTAATGTAAAATACTGAAATATGCTTACAAACAGTAATGGAAATAAACTAGCTAGGGCGATGGTAGCTTATCTCTGAGAAGAGATGTGGTGGCTACATGTCTCTGAACTGTGTTAAATGAGGTTCGAAGGCGTATTTATTGTTGAGAAACAATGGAAAACCCTTAACATTCCAAAACCTAACCCTAGAAGATGAAACGCCAAACTGTGGGCCGCATTTGGATAAATTGGTACATCAACTTCTCGGGGTCTTAACTTTGGCATACAATATTCGTTTGACGCGTACAATAGCTCGTTAGAAGGATCTATCTTAGCACTACCACTTTCGCAAGGGAAACATCGGTCCATGGACCCATGTTGCCCCCATATTTCCTAGAAAACGTCTTTAGGGCCTCAAAACGGCTCCGGAAGTTCAAGACCGGAAAAACTGCTAAAAATAGTAAGTTGTGCTACCATTAAGGAAACTGAAAATGCTGAGAGAAACAATGGTGGCAGTCCAGTTGGACTTGGTAGGTGGCCACCAAGATCCACCTAGATCATTCCTCCCCCCTTAGGAAGAAATGGTCCCCATTGTGTTGAGTTCCTCCATGAGATGAGGAAACTTTTGCTAAACTTGGTCCTTGGTGAGCCACTTGCCTTAGTGAAGAAGTTGGCCTGCTTTGACAACTTGATACAGTTGGATATTCTGTTGGTGAGTGTTCTTGATTTGTGTCCATGATTTGATTAGTTGCAGCTTGTTCCATGTAGCCTGGATTTAATTCTGTGGGTGTGAGCTGTTATGCAATGTTAGATGTGTCTAGCAATGGTGGAAAGTATGGCTAAAGGCGGTTCACATTGAACACTAGGTGCAGGCCAAGGAATGGGGGAATGTTGAGCTCAAATGCATTGTATCCCACAACCTTAGTAATGGTGTAAGGACCATATCAAAGTGGTCTCTGTTTCCGATAGGCTCCAATAAGGCATTCCTTTTGCAAATGCAACCAAACTTTGTCGCCCACTCGAAACTTGTGTGGCACCCGATGTTGATCATGTCGCTGCTTGTACTTGGCATTTGATTTCTCCAAAATGTCATGGACCTGCTGGTGAATAGGTTGGATGTGCTCAATGAAGTTCATTTCCTTGTCTGTTTCGGACTGGACATGAGTCGAATCTATGTGAGTAGCTGCGAGTGGCATGGCCACATCAATGGGGCACAATGGCTGGAATCCCAAGCCCACCCGAAAAGGGCTGTGGCTAGTCGAGCTATGAAGAGCTCAATTGTAGCTATGCTAAACATAGGGGAGGCTCTCATCCCATGTACGTGGATGATTTGAGTTGTATATGTGCAGAATGTGCATAATCATCCTATTGACAACCTATTTCTGGCCATCAGTTTGAGGATGGAAGGTTGTGGACTTAGTGAGTTTGGTGTCTAGCATTGACCAGAGACTCGACCAAAATGCACTGAGGAACCAACTATCCCAATCTCAGATGATAGACTGTGGGATCCCAATGTGTACCCACACTCGTTCAAAGAAAAGTTTAGCAGTGGCTTCTGCTGTGATATTCTTCTTGTAGGTCGCCATAATGGCCATCTTCGAGAACCTGTCGACGACCAAAAAAACGCAGTCATTTCCATGCTTAGTCGAAGGAAGGCCTGACATGTAATCCATGGAGATGGATTCCCAAGGTAGACTAGGGGTAGGAAACGGGGCATAGAGGCCTTGCTTCTTGATGGTCAGTTTGGCAACGACACAGGCAGTACATGATCTGACGTACTTCCCAACATCCTGTTGAAGATTTGGCCAGTAGAAATAATTTTTTAGTACTGCCACCATTTTCTCGACCCTGAAATGCCCAACAGCCCAACTGTAGTGTGCTTCCCAAATCATCTTGGCACGCTCACTTGAAGTAACACAAAGGTGACCCAGGTGGCATAACAGGCCATCCTAGAGGTGAAAATCTGGAACATGCCGACACTCCAAGGGTGCCTCGTATGTGTGGCCGAATTCTGGGTCACTTTTGTAGAGAAGTGGCCAATCAGAAATCTCATTCCCACAAGAGTTGAGCACGATGGTTAACACCATGATCGGTGGTTGACTGAGGAAATCTACAACATTATTGGTGTTGCCCTTCTTATACTTGATATTCAAGTGGAACTGTTGCAAGTATGTAGACCACTTCCGATGGTGATCATTCTACAATTTCCCTTGGTTCTGTATGAACTGCAGAGGTCGGTGGTCTGTGTGGATGACTGTTTCCTTCCCCAAAATGTAATGCATCCATTGTCGGCAGGCCTGCATAATGGAATACATCTCTTTATCATAAGTGAGATACTTCCGGACTGTGTCTGAAAGTGTTTCACTGTGATATGCCACTCGATGCCCATGTTGAGTAAGGACTGCCCCAATAGCATAGTCAGAGGCATCTGTCTCGAACTCAAATGGTTGTTGTAAATCTGGTAATGCCAGCACTGGTGCCATGCAGAGGCGATCTTTCAACTTTATGAATTCCTTCTGTTGAGGTTCAGACCAAAATAATTTTTCTTTCACTCCTCCCTTGGTGACTTGACTCAAGGGCCAAGTGATATGAGAAAACCCCAACACGAACCTGCGGTAGAAGTTGGCAAGACCTAGAAAGCTGCGGAGATCTCTCAGAGTGGTTGGAGATGGCCAATCCCGAATGACTTTGATCTTGGCTGGATCCACATGCACCCCCTGTTCATCAATAATGTATCCTAGATATTGAACCTGGGTCATGCCAAAAGTGCATTTCTCCAAATTGGTACATAGCTTGTGTTGTCGCAGTGTTTGGAGAACCTGTCGGATGTGATGGAGGTGCTCTTCCCAAGTCTGGCTGAAGATTAGCATCCAAGTATACCACTAACAATGAGTTGGTGAATGGCCACAATATGTCATCCATTAGCCTCATGAAGGTTGCAGAAGCATTTTTCAATCCAAAAGGCATAACCAACCATTCGAAAAGGCCCTCCTTGGCTTTCAAGGCAGTCTTCCACACATTAGAGGGTTCGATTGGTACTTTTTGATATCCCGACTTTAAATCGATCTTACTGAAATATTTCGCCCCCTTTAGTTGATCCAGGAGGTCATCAATCTGTGGGATCAGGTACCTATTATGGACAGTGATCTTGTTCAGTGCCCGATAGTCAATACAGAGTCTCCAAGTCCCATCCTTCTTTTGTACCAACACGATCAGGCTCCCACAAGGCGATGAACTCGGACGGATGTGACCTTTCTGCAAGAGCTCCTGAATCTGCCTCTTGATTTCGTTGTTCTCTAGAATGGAGCACTGATAAATTCGTCCATTTGGTAGAGGTGCACCTGGGGTCAGATCGATGGAGTGCTTGACCTAATAGTGCAGAGGAACCCCTATGGGTGAGGTGAAGATGTCACCATACTCCACGACCTTGTTCATCTATAGTTGTTGTGCTGAGGGGCCCTGTCTGCATGCCGTGGCCACTGCCTTTTTCTTTCCTTGAGGGTGTATCATTAGGAAAACAAATTTCCCGGTTTTGGAAATGAGCTTACTGCATTGTTTTGCAGTAATCAAAGAGATGGCGGTAGGCGGTGCTACCTCTAGTATCCTGTACAACTTATTTCCCAATGTAATAATAATAGCACAGGGCCTTGATTCATACACAGCATGTCGCTTCCACAAGTATGGTTGTCCTAATAATACATCACAAACTTCAAGGGGAGTAATATCACACAATACCTCATCCGTGAAGGGCTTGATGTTGTATGAAAGGCGACACTGCTAGCTCACGCGAAGATCCCATCCTTGGTGAAGCCACCCGATGGTATATGGTTGTGGATGTGCTGTGGTCGGTAAGCCCAACCACTTCATTACCTCTACCGAAATGAGGTTCTTTTGGCTCCCACTATTGACAATGAACTATAGCGAGGAGCCCTTAACCCACATCTAGGAGTGGTAGAGATGCTCCTCCTCCTCTGGATCTCTAGGTTCATTTTTCTGGATCTTGGCGGTAGCAACGGTGGCGTTGGGATCCGCATCAACGATCTACTTCCATTTTTCATTCCCCTTGTCGGGTTCGGACTCGGAGTCGGAACATGCATCTGATTTTGAAACCTTTAGCTCAACCACCAGTGACTGCTTGGCTTGACACTGACTTGTGTTGTGAGTGGAGCTCTTATGGAACTCACACCATTTTCCTGTGTCCTTTTTTGGCTTCGTGGCACTGTTCTTTGCTTGTAGCTTTGGTGGGTTATCTTGGGTTCCCCTGCCTTGGATTTTTTATTTGTTTTGTGGTTTAGGGGCACCTTTCCCTTGCTCTGGATTCGCAGATCCAAAGTCCCGCATCTTTTGTTTAAACTTCTGCTCGACCTTGATGGCATATCAGTATGCTGTGCCGAGCGAGGAATGTACTTGCGCAGGCAGCCGCAGTATTTGAGTATCAAATAATTCTCTGAATCCTTGATACCCAACTTTGTGCAAAGGGTATGGAAAAGATTGGTGAACTGCGGCATGTCTTGGTCCCTTCCCTGCCGCAGCGTGGTCCACTTTATGTATTCATCCTCATAGCTTCTGACAGGGTAGTATTGCTCATTGATGACAACTCAGAATGAATTCCAGGTGGGTGCGGCTGAAAATAGTGAGTTGGTACTTTCATCCTTCTACTCGCAGTAGGTTTCCCTCTAGTCCTTGACATAGGGGGCTGCTTTGAGAAGAGCGAAAACAATCTTTTCCCGACTTGAAAATTCATGAACAGAAAAATAACCCTCTAACAGATTTAACCATTTATCTATTGCATCTGCATCTATCTGACCCTTGAATATGGGGATTTCAAAATTAACTTGTACCTTAAAGGGCGTGGCATTTCCAGAGTAGCTTCTGGAAGCCAATGTGTCACTTCTGGGTAGCCGCTGAGGGATCTGGGCAAAGCTGTCAATCATCACGTTCCATTGTTGCTCGAGAGCTTCTTCGAGCAAGATTTTGATAGAATCTCCTACCCCCTTGTCTTTCTTCTCAACTACCATGGAAGGCCATTGAGATTTACAAGGCTGGTCTTGCAAAGGTTCGACTAGTTCAAGCCCTAACTCCTTATATCCCGACCTCATTGGGGACATGCAAAGAAAAAAAGAGAAAAAGTAGACCACTCTGATACCACTGATCTAGACTTAAATAGGAACACAACAAATTACAGAGATAACCATAAACACAGATATGCAATGGAAATAATACTTCATTTCATTAATGTAACATACTGAAATATGCTTACAAACAGTAATGGAAATAAACCAGCTAGGGCGATGGTAGCTTATCTCTGAGAGGCGATGTGGTGGCTACATGCCTCTGAACTGTGTTACAATGAGGCTTGAAGGTCTATTTATTGTTGAGAGATAATGGAAAACCCTTAAAATTCCAAAACCTAACCCTAGAAGATGAAATGCCAAACTGTGGGCCCTGTTTGGGTAAATTGGTACATCAACTTCCCGAGGTCGTAACTTTGGCATACAATCTTCGTTTGACGCGTACAATAGCTCATTAGAAAGATCTATCTGAGCAATACCACTTTGGGAAGGGAAACAACGGTCCATGGACCCATGTTTCCCCAGATTTCCCAAAAGACATCGTTTAGGGCCTCAAAACAGCTTTGGAAGTTCAGGACCCAAAAAACTGCTAAAAATAGTAAGTTGTGCTACCATTAAGGAAACTGAAAATGCTGAGAAAAACAATGGTGGGGGTCTAGGTGGACTTGGCAGGCGGCCACCAAGATCCACCTGGATCATCCAACGGTCCCTGTGCACTGCCACTTCATTACATCGTCTTTTAGCTTATTTCGATATTCGATTACTTTTCTGCTTGACTCCTTCCCGAACTTTCTTCTACATATCATTTAAATGTTGCCACTTCTAAGCTTGGATTTGGTTATTCAATCAGACTCTAACACTGTCTAATCATAAAAAAACCAAGAAAGTGAAAACAGATTTAGGCCAGTTTCCTTGCTTACACATTAGTTTGGTTTGATGCTCTTTACTTCTGTAACTTAGATAGCAGTATTATGTCATTGTTGATTTAGCAATTCTACTTAGCATAGATATTTAAATGGTTAATTAGGATATGTTTTTATTTAGCCTTACATGTTGTTTTCTTCATTACTGTAGTAGAGTAGCTCACTTAGAATATATTGGCTCTTCTGCCATCAAAGAATCAAGGCTCTTTTGGCTCTATAAAAGTCTAGCTTGGAACCCCTGGGGTCTCTCGCCAGATGAACAGTGACAGTGGATAGGACCTTCACTTATACTTGTGCATATAGCACTATCACCTCCAAGTTTTTACGAACCTTGGGTTCATAAGTAAAGTTGGTAGCCTAGGCATTGCAACATCCTTGTTGCAATACTGGCACTCATCATCTTTTGGCGTCGTTGCCGAGGAGGTGTCTGAGTAGAATATGATTGCTACTTTATTTTCTTCTATTTCTAGTCTTCAATTTTCTTTCATTAGTTTATTTCTGCAAAAGTAATCTAGTAGCTTCCTTTCTTTCAGTTGTCATTATCTGCTTTCCTTTCTTTGTCATTATATGCTTTCCTTCTATCAGTATTTTTCATTCAATCAGTGATTTCATTTCTGTAAAGTACTTTCCAGCTAAAAAAATCTTACAAAAAATAACCCAAAAAAAATTCCTTTCATGCCCTGTAGGAATAGGTACAATTTAGGGAAATTCTTGCCAAATACCCCCACTGCATCCAACAACGAACCTTCTCTCTTCTTTGGTGGCTGCGAATTGAAGGAACCCTTAGGTGAGAAACCTAACATATTTGAGGAACCTACAAGGGAAGAAGATTAAGAGGAACCCATTTCTACTGAACCAATGGCTAAAAATCAAAATGACAGAGGAAATAGAGAGAGAATTGAGGGTGCCTTCCCCATTAGGAAAACTAATGGGGACACTAAATGAAGAATATAAGCCGCTCTTCTCTACCTCATTTCCATGGCTTGACCATAGAGGACCCTAACACTTTCCTATTTTTAGATTTTTGTTATATGCTGAATCTATGACTATACAGATGATGAGAAAAAGTTAAAATTGTTTCCATCTACCCTCAAGGATGCAACATTACGC
The DNA here is from genome assembly GCA_000404065.3 of Pinus taeda. Lineage (NCBI taxonomy): Eukaryota > Viridiplantae > Streptophyta > Pinopsida > Pinales > Pinaceae > Pinus > Pinus taeda. The sequence continues at coordinate 72,021 of APFE030169092.1, forward strand.
TAGTTCATGGGTTTACCTGGAGATAGCATCACAAATTGGGCTCAGATGCAACAGAATTTTAACAACAAATATAGGGACTAACGTAGGTCAAAGGATACTAAAGAAGAGATTTTTAGGATGACCATGGGCTAGGATGAATCCTTAGAAGACTACGAAGAAAGATTCTAGCTTAGTTACAAAAGGACCAGGTGCACACTTGACCCTGAGTCACTAAAGGTTGTCCTACTTAGAGGAGTAAGGGAATATCTTCTAGATACTTTACACTTATTAGTAGGAGGGGATATCTACCAATTACCCTATGATGATATCAAGACAATATTTAGAAACCATTCAAGGGCATCTAGGAAAAAGGGTAGGAGTAGTCAACCTATGGCTAGTACATCATCTTCCAACTCATCCATCAAGGGTGAAATTGGAAATATTCTGAAAGATTTCAAAAGTGATATGTTGCAAACCCTTGCCTTACAACTGGACACCATGAATATCAAAATGAAGCAAGAGGAAGCAGAGAGAGCCTTGGCCATGTTTTGTCCTAGATGCACCAAGAGACATCCCAACAATGCATTTCCATTGAAATGCTTTGAGATTTTCTCTGTCTCTGAAGAAAACCACTCCACATGCAAGTGCCCTTCTTTGCTTGGACTCAAAGTTGTATATCAAGGAGCTGAAGGGGTCACTGAGTAGATTTGCTAAATCAACCAAAGGAGACCTCCTAGGCCTAAACTATACTGGTAGGGTATGCAAGGATCATCCAATGCATGTTACAACCCCAACCAAACCATAGATATAGCTTCATGGTGACCCCATACTCATCCTTCCTAGTTTACACCCCCTCCTTGGTCCTATGCATCTCAATATGCTTCCTGGCCAACTAGCCAGTCATTTGACCCTTGTGTTCTGCCACAACCTTAGTGGAATACCCCACTATAGGGATGGAGGCCCCAATACAACAATTCCCTAGTTCTATTTCCTCCACCACCTACCCAACCATAAATCCTACACTCTGCTCCACCCAAGAAACCTCAAATGCCTACCCAGCCAAATCCAAACCTGAACAATTGGAAGGCTCAACATGTATACAATGGAGAGACATCATACCTAGCTTATGCTATAGAAATCTAAGAGACAAGACTAAGATCTGGGAGAATTCTCCAAGATAATGAACCTCCCTCTCCACATAGGGAGGTTGAGGAAGAAAGAGATGAAAGCAACCTTAAGGGAAATCCACCCTTTGATAAGAGATTAGCCGAACCACTCTAGCCTAACCTAGAAGAAACTAAACTTCTGGGAGACTTGAAAAATCTATGTAAAGATCCCCCTTCTCCAGGTAATTAAAGATGTTCCCATTTACAATAAGTTTATTAAGGAGAAATGCTTCAAGCATCCATGAAGAAGGAAAAGGGATGCCCCTTCCATTAATGTCATTGCACAGTTATCTGACTTAATGCTAGGGTAGGTAATATGTTCAAAATATTTTCACCCTCAAAGCCCTGTAGTAGATGTGCACATCAATGGCTCCATCATCCCACACACTCTCATCGATCTTGGGGTGGTCATTAATATGATGACCAAGGACACCGTGCTCAAGCTCAACCTCCAAGGGTCATTGAGGAAAACCACAATAGTTCTGTAACTTGCGGACTGTTCCACAGTCACCCCTAAGGAAGTTTTTGGAGGATGTGATAGTCTCCATTGACTCCTGGAAGAACCTTGCAGACTTTTCAGTTCCCTATCCTAAGGCTAAGCTTACTAGTTACCCTCTCATCCTTGGGAGTCCATGGTTGGCTACAACCGATGCTTACATTAGCTGAAGAGCTAGGAATATGGCCATCAAGAATGGGCATATGTCCAAACATTTAGTCCTATTCCCTCCTACTTGTTAGGATATTCCGACACGTAGGAATAGTTAAGTATAACTTGGTCTAGTATAGAGTTAGGTAAAGTGTGTTTCTTTACTATGTACATTTGTAACTTACAATCCGACGGTCACGGTATGTAGTGATCTGACGGTTCATTCTCTCCTCGGTATTACCGACACTTGATCCGTTGCTTGACACCCGATTGGTCCATGAATTCTATTTAAAGCGCATGGAGGGTCATTTGTAGGTTCACTGTGCATGAGAGAAGCTTATGTAAATTTTCATTCTTTTATTAATAAATTGTCTATAGTAGCCACGTTGGTGCAGGCTGTGGACTATTTCCCTCTCTGAGGGTTTTAACCACGTCAAAATACTGGTGTATTGATCTGTGATCTATTTGTGAGCGGTGTCCTTTTGGTTTTCTGTCTCAGGAACTTACCCTGTAAATTCCTACATGGTATCAAAGCTATTTGAGGACCGCGTCCGTTGTTGATCCAAATCTGAAGCCGGTAGAACTGCATGCGACTGCCATCTCCTATATTTGTTGTTTCTGAGTGCTTTTGGGCTGAGAGGACTACTTTGTTGTGTTGGGAGCATCTGTTCCAGTGAGGAACCCCTTTCGTTTCACGCGAAAAGGTTTCCCGTAGCCCTAGCTGCATCATTTTTTAGATCTGGAGGTATACAGTGTTTATTTGCAGTTTACTATTATTTTCTCTCTGTTTATTTCGGTTTTGGTTTATTTAGCTATTTTTTTTACTGGATCTATACCTTTCATTCCTATATATGCTCTTTGCCCTCCGAATCTGTGCGATCTGGGCAAATCAGAAACAGAAAGGAAGAATTTTTCTCATGCGTATGCTCTTTTCCCTACACCTTAGTGTGATCTCAAAAAATCAGAAACATTGAGGAAAATATTTAGTTTCCGGGTAAAGCTAACTTTAAGCCATAAGGTTTGTTTTTTTTGCATGTCTGTGTTGGGTTTTGTGTTTTTGTTTTGTAGGGAGAAAAAGAGCTTTCTCAAGCAAGCACGCAATCCAAAGCATCTGTGACTAAAAGAAAACAAACCACCCCCCCCCGCCCCCCCCCACTCTCTCTCTCTATCTATCTTTTTGTATAGCTCACTTGGTTCAAAGCTAATTTAAGAGAGTAGAGGTCTTGGGTTCAAATCTCCTTTTTGTTGAAAAATGAGCGTTTTCTTTCATTTTCACACATTCCCGCACCTTGCCGGCGCCTTCATCAACATTTTTTAAAAAGGTCATAACTTCTTCATCCGGAAGTCGTTTTCAGAACCGTTTTTTTTTAACCAGCCTAATTTTTCGAGGTCTTTCCATTGGAACACTTAGTTTTAGCATATATGGCTTCATCTTCTGTCAAAATGGAAATTTCATGCCAATTTATCCTTGACAGTACCAACTACTTCCAATGGTGGTCCTACATTGTGGATTTACTTAGAAGTAAAGGTCTTTACCGAATAGCCACAGACCAAGAAACCAAGCCAAAAGATGAAGAGAAAGCAGCCAAATAGGAAAATAGGCAAGATCAAGCACGTGGGTTGATAGGGATGTGTATCTCTCCCGATCTTAGATTCCATATTGTTGAACTTGATACTCCTGATAAAGCAATGGAGCAGCTTACTAAAGTTTTTGGGATAAAAAATGAACTTAGATCCCATCAGCTTGAAAATGAGTTGCTTACATTAAACCCCAATGATTTTTCTTGCATTGAATATTTCTTGTCCAGGTTCAAGACCATTAGAATTCTTTTGGAAGGTGTTAAACTTAAGAAACAAGACAGTGCCCTTATCTATTGTATTCTTTCTAAGTTGGGACCAGCCTACTCTGTGTTTGTTTCCACCTTCCATTCTACAAGAGAAGCCTTCATTTCTCAAGGAGATGACTACAAGCCCCCTTCCTTTAATGCTTTTTGTGATTCTTTAATAAGAGAACAAGAAAAACTCTTACACCTTGGTCTTCTTAATCTTGGAAACTCTTCAAAGAAAGTGTTAATCGCCCAACAGCAACCAAACCCAAAGAATCCTAAGAAGTCATATCCTAAAAAGAATGGTCCTAAACCAAGCAAGGGTCCTAAGCAATTTCAGCCTCAAAATGAAAAATCATTTCAACAAAATGATAAGGCAAATAAGAACAAAGGGAAGAAGATTGATAGACATTGCCACTTTTGTAATCGAGATGGCCACTTAGAATCCAAATGCTTTAAGAAGATGGAAGCATTGGAAGCAACAATGAAGAAGCATAACATCCATTTGGAGCACTCTTCAACTTCAACTTCATCTTCATGAATAACACTTTCTGCATGTGGTTGTCAAACATCTCGTTCTGGATATGCACTAAATGTATCTTCTTCTTCTAATTCTCATGAGTGGCTCATTGATTCTGGAGCTTTTTATCACATGGCCAAAAACAAAGCCATGTTTTCTTCTTTAAATGATTGTAACACCAAAAATATATATGTTGGTGATGATAGATCTCGTAGTGTTATAGGGACTATAACTGTTCATATAGACAGTGTGGTTAATTTAATGGTGTATTATGTGTTCCAACCTTATCGTGCAACCTTCTATCTGTATATCAGGTAACTCATTCAGGTGAAGGTAAAATCATTGAATTTTCACGTCACGATGTTGTAATTAAGGACCTAAGAGATCCTAGACAGATTTTAGCTACTGGCATTGCTGATGATTCTACAAGCTTGTATAAGTTTAACAACTTTGGGTCATCAAATCTTCCCTCGGTATTTATTGCTCATAAAGATGAAGTGAACAAACTTTGGCATGAGCGATTGCTATGAACATAATTCATAACAATAAAATAAAATAAAATAAATATAAATATTAAATAATTAAATATTATTTAGGTAAAATAGTCATTAAATTAAGTGAAAAGGCATGCCTAAAAGACATGCCCATTCACGAAAGGTCACCTGTTGAGGTATAAAAGCAGGGCCTCATTGTAACATTCATATCATCTTATATCATCTTATACAATTTTATATAAATAATAAATTATTATTTACAAATACCTGTGTATATTTTTACATTCAAGTTTTCAAGCTATCAGTCTTTGTGCTTCAGCATAGTTTTTATGCTACAGTGGTATCAGAGCCATGGCACACGATATAATCATGTGGGTCTTCGAATGTTGTTCGCAGCACAATGTGCATTGCGTTCACATCCTGAATGGGTTGAGCAGTTTAGTATTCAAGAAGCATTTCAACGACTAGAAAAATCTTTTGCAGAAGTTAAAGAATGTCGAAACAAGATCAGTAATAAGGGAGATGATCTAGGGGAGGATTCAAATAAATTTGATCGTGATGAGAATGAGGATTATCTAGACCAAGATAATGATTTTGATGACGCTGATATATATCAAGAAGATATTGTTCAGAATAATGAAAATGAACACAAAGATGTAATAGATAATGATCCAGATGAACAATATCATAACAAAGCAGAAAATGTTGAACAAGATGAACAACATGCCCACAATCCCTTTACTCGAGAATGGTTTGACATTAAAAGAGCCATTCTGCAGAGAGAATTAAGAGAAGAAATGAAGCATTTCACTGAACTTCATAGATTTCCTATAGAGACTGTAAATTCTGACTATTCAAGAATTCTGTGCAAGGAAGACATGAAGCGACATTTACAGGAGTTACTCATATATGAAGCCAGACCGATCACAGAGAAGCAATCGGTGAAAATATGGAAGAAAATGAATATAATACGCTTGTTTTGCGAGTATCATTTTCAGAACATAAAATCAGTCATATCTCTGGAAGGAATCATATATTTCAAGAAAGTCATTAAGAAAATCGTAAAAGAAAAAATGCCAAAGAAGTTGGAAAGAATTGCATTAAATATGTTAAGAAAAGATGTGATGATGAGCACAATCTTGCAATGTTCTTTAATCCAAGCAACAGAGAAGAGTTTCAAAAGATTTTGGCAGAACAACTTGTAAAGCATGTAGTAGATAAATTTAGAGGGGTATTCAAAAACTCCCTAGAAAAAGAGGACAAGCCATCGCTGCGTTTTTTGTACACACTGGTTTTCGAAGCTAACGCTCTTGAACCGCTGAGGGATCACTTCCTTGAATATACCAAAAATAAAGGCAATGAGATTGTAACCATAGAAAATATTAAGAGCTATGGACATTTGCAGTCCTTTGCCTTATTGTACGAGAAATCGAGCTCCTCTTATGAGTAGCAGCATAAGGCAAAAGTTGACGATCTTATACGACTTTGATATCGATTAGAGAGCTTTATGATTAATATATTAGAACTCATATCCTTGTTTGGTTATTTGGTAGAGATCAATATGAGCCAAGACCCTAGCCCATCCAAAGATTCTAAAGCTGTAAAGGGTGTAAACATTCTATCGGAATACGACCAAAACTTGAGGAAAAGGCCAAAAGAGGACTAGCATAATGGTTTCTCGCACACAACAGACAAACAATAAGTCCACCACCACTCTTGTTCTTGGCACCATCTGATCACCTAACTCTCTTTTTAACTTCTTCAGACAGCTTAGGTCTTTTGCCTCTTCTTAGTGTCACCTAGATTTGGCTTCCAAAGCATCTTGAACCTTCAACCTTACACCTAAATCTAGTTGTTATTGGTTTTCATCCAACAGAATGAATTTCGATGGGCAAGATTTTACATAATGGGTTTGGCCACATAGAAAACATGCAATCCACTTCTTTTGTTGTATTGTTGCATTGTCTCTTGTCCTGCTACTAGACATCTCCTTAGGCTACAATCATGCTTCTGCCCAATCCATTGAGGCTTTCAACCTATGAGACAAGGAATCAATCTTAAGCTGACTTTCTCTGAGACTATTTGATGCCATTGTACAACATCCATGGCATCCCTGATCGTTTATCCAAAACTCATGTTCTGATTGTCTATCTCCACTATAAGTCTTCCAGACAACACTGTCTTGCTAGGACTCAATTTTCTTACCTTTTTGCTCAACACTTGTGTTGTTTCAAGTTTGACCAACATTGCATGAGTTTATGGTACGCGAGTACTTTTGGTACAGGTGAACAAGTATCCGGCACAGCTAGAAGCTTTGCCCAAATTTACAAGAAACGTCAAGTTGGGAGCGACAATAATGTAATATATTAAAAATAAAAATGAAATAATGAATTTATTTTCATCCAAAACTTGCCAAAGCAGATTCTATCTTGCAAAGAAATATGTAAAAGATTGAACTTTGAAACACTGCCAAAAAAATCAAAATATTAATCCATCAATAATTTGCCAAACAAATTCCTTCTTAGCAAAGTAACATGCAAAACTCCCAAACTAGAAAAAAGGTTGTTATTACTCAATTATTAGGTGATTTCATGCAACACTATGTAACCTGTTCAATTCCCCTCCCATGATGTAACCTCACCACTATTGAACTTATATATTGATTGACATAAATTGCATCTAATAAAGACAGGAAAAAATAAAATATATATTAATAATAATTAAAAAAAAATTAAAACAGAGTTTAAAACCAATGTTATTTTAAAGAGAGTTTGTATAATAAAATTATAAATGGGACATGACTTTCCATGAAGAGGCACTTGCCTAGTATATAAGCAGTCCCCTCACTCTCATTTGTAACATCATTCTTATTCATACATTTAAATATATATTCTTGTATGCTATATGGAGATCTACATATTCCAAGTCTTCTAGAGTATTTAACTTGAAGAACCAACTTTGTTCGTTCCATTTGGTATCAGAGCAGTTCAATCCTCTGGTTGCTCAACTGTTGCACAAGAGTCTCATTCTCTGATTCTGGCTTTTGGCCATTGAATTTTCGTCAACTTTGTTGTCGTCATAATCGAAGCGCTTCGCTATCCAACATTTGGAGGTTCTTCAATATATCATGTCATTTGGGGCACTACCATATTGGCTTAACCTTGCCAAAAATTGTGGATCAAACCGAAGAGGCACTACTGTTGTCCAAATCGTTCATGCCGGTCATGACCATTAAGGTCAATTCGCCATTACTTTAAAAATACACTACAATTATATTCGTTGGTTCACAAAAATAGTTACCATATACTTAGTCAAACCATATAAAGGATAAATAAATAAATTATAATAATTGATCTCAAAGTTTTATGAGGTTATAAAGGAGTAGGGTTATTTATTCATTTTTAATAAAAAAGGGAAGAGATTTTAGAAAAATATTAATTAAAAAGGTTTTTTTTTTTCCTAAAAATAAGGGATTATATATATTTGCAAGTACACACAACATTGAAGTAAAGTAAAGAGGTATTCAAATGTTATTGAGGTTTTATAGCAAGCCAAGTTGAATCAAGGAGAGGATCTATAAAGTTATAAAAAAAGGTGGTCGAAAAATACAAAAGTATTAAGTTCTTTTAAAAATTAAAAAGCAATAGAGCCACATATTTTTATAACGGTAAAAGGGGATTACTTTGAAAAAAAAGGAGGCGTAAATTCCAATTCAAAATTTTAAAGGAGTTATAATGAAAAAGGGGTTTGAAGGAATAACTCTTGAAGCTTTAATATAAATTAAAAAAAGGAGGGAAATTAATATAAAAATAAATAAATTAAGAAGTGGATATTTGAAGAGAATTATAAAGGCAGTAAAATAAGAATATATTTGTATATTCTCAAAGCTCATGTAAGAAGAAAAGGAAACTGTGAAGATGAGTTTCACACAACAATCATTATTTTGGACTAAATGCCCATTTTGTATAACATACATTGAATATCCTTGGATTCATAAAAATTGCAAATTATGTTGTCCAACATGTGGAAAATTATTTAATGCGGAAGAATGTCAAGATGAGGCACTGATGCAAATGACAGAACGAGAGGAAAAACTTGCAAATCTTGAACAAAAATTAACAGAAAAAAAACGAGGAAATTTTGCGTCTAAGGGACCATAGCCAAAAATTACTTGCGAAGGTCAAGAAGTCCAAGGAACGAAAGAAAAAATTAGAAGAAGAAACGAGATGTGTCGAGAATAAATTCAACGAGATTCTATCAGAGAAGGAAGAAGAAAATTTGCGCTTAAATGACCTGAACCAAAGGCTATTGGAACAAATCAAAGACCTAAAAGATGAGAAGCTTAAAAGTCAAGACATTGAAAATAAGGTTGATGAATCACAAGCCAAAGAATTCTTACGTTTGAGAAGCCATAATCAAAGTCTACTCACTCAAATTAAGAAACTTGAGGATGATAAGTAATTATTAAAATACAAGTTAGAAGAATTACTCACAAAAGAAGTATCAAAGTCTTTAGACATAACAGTCCAAGTCGAAGAAAAGGAAACAAACACAGATCCCATTAATCTCACAATTCAGACAAATCCAAACTCAACTGAAGTAAGGATATACTCAGAAGTTGCTGTTCAAACAATGAAAAACTTAGGTGAAGATTTTGTAACCAACTTGACGACATCAGAACTTGAAGTAAGTCTAAATCTTACCACACACATGATAAGGTAAAGACAAACTCCTTATCTACATTCGAATCACAAGAGCAGACATTCCAATCAGTCTGCATATTTGTATCTCTCAAAACAAGAACAACAAACTTATGTTCAGAAGGATACTGAAGTGCGCACAATTCAGTTCAGTGATAACGATTCATCACAAATTTCTAGTAATTGAAATATTCCACAAGAGATTAATTTGGGATGGTCAGATCCTTTCTCTATGCAACAATTTTACAGTGTTCCACGGGGACTCGCCCCCCCCCTAGGGGTCTAGTTTCCTAGCTTCCCCGCGATTCGGGGACTTGGGGACAAGGAGGAGTCATTCCCCACGCTCCTAAAAAACAGGGTACGTAGGGGGACATGCCAGGGGGTTGTTTCCTTTTGTTGAGGGGTCGTTTCCGAAAAAGGGGTCACGGGGGGTTGAGAGGGGTCGTGGGGTCCTATTTTTTTAAGTGATTTTTTGTTAATAATCATAAATTAAAATTTAACATTTGTTTTATAACTTTAGGGTTTCATTTAATCATTTTATAAATTTAATTTGCTGCCCTACTCCATTCGCAAGACATCAAACCCGCTGCCGAGCAGCATTCCCCCCCGGTCGCCATTCCGTTGGACCCTGGAACACAAGCGCTGAAGCAGTGAAGCCACCGTTGCAGGTCCGCTGGAGCCTGGAACACTGCAATTGCACTTCAAACTTGAAACACTTGAATGTTGAACGTTGTCACCTGCTTGAACACTGAACGTTGGAGCCTAGACGTGGACGTGGACGCTGTCACCTGAACAGTGAAACTTCAAAGTTCAAACACCGCTTGTCACCTGAACAGTGAATGCTGAAGCACGCTGAACGTTGACTGCTGCCTCTCCATCCCCCATCGATAGTCCTGAGTCGCCTGTAACGGACCACGGTAAGTACCCACGCCACAGTCCACTGCTATTTGTAAATTTTTTCCATTTTTTTTTTTTTGTAATTCTCAGTCCTGTAGTTGCGTTTTTTAATTTTTTTCATTTAAAAAAAAAACTTGACTGTGTTTGTAAAAAAATTTGAAACTTGATTGTTTTTTCCTTTTTTTTTTTGTAATTTTTAATATTTTAGAAATTAGATTTGATTGTTATTAATTTTAGGCTGTGTTTTTTATTTTTTTTAAACTTCACTGTGTTTTTAAAAAAATATTGAAACTTGACTGTGTTTTAAAAAAAATTATTGAAACTTGACTGTTTTTTCATTTTTCTGTAAATTATTTATTTTTGTTTTATTATTATTTTATTTTTTCTTTATTTTATTTTTTATTTTTTTTTGTATTGTTGTTTCTTCCTTAGTTTTGACTGTGATTTTTTTTTTTTTTTTTTTTTTTGTAAATTAAAAAAAAAATCAGTGTTCAGTGTGTATGTTGTAGCCTGTGTATTAGTCAGCCTGTGTAATGTTTTTTATTTTTTTATATTTTCATTACAGGCTGCAACCTACATTTTGATTTGTCATTCAAATTACAAAGTTACAACTTGCAATTATGAGTCAGAGTCAGACTTCTTTTGGGAACAGTGAGAACAGTGACAACAGCGACAGTAATAGTGAGCCACAAGATGCACAAGAAGAAGTTGAAAGCTGTTACATGGGGGCAAGATGCCAGAATGAGCATAGTGTAGATTCTGGAGGCCCACCAAGAGAGTTGGAATAATTTGTAAAGGGGACATTTAATCCTCTAAAACCACTTCTAATCTATGCAACCAGACTGCCGAAAAAGAATCCAAAAGTTGGTGGTGGCTCATGTGATTGGGTTTGCAATATTTGTGGGCATCACTTTGTTGGCAACTATACCAGGGTGAAGCAACACATTTTGGCTATTACAGGTAAAGCAGTCAATATGTGTCCCTCAAAGAACTTGAATTCAACTCAAAGTGAGCAGCTTTGGAGGCTAGAAAGGGTAGCCACTGGAAAATGATTGTTTTCTAGCAGACATGTTGATCTATCTGCAAATATTCCTCCATTCAGTGCTTCACCAAAAAAGACAAAGGTTTCGACTGGTGCATCTCGTTCTTGTGCAATGGGTGGTACAATGTCTAGGATGTACAACATTCTAGATCGAGATGACACAGATGATGCAATTGGCAAATTTATTTTTGCCAATGGAATTCCCTTCCATGTTGTTTGTTCTCCTTATTACAAGGAAATGGTCCAAGCAATTGCAAGAATATGGCCTTCATATGTACCACCCAGAGAACATAAACTACGAACAACAATTTTAGATAGACAAGTGTCCAAAATTAATGTGCAGAAAGAGAGAATGAGACAACATGGTTGAAGTTTGGCTGCTCTATTATTATGGATGGATGGACTGACATCCGAAAACGCCCACTAATCAACATCATAGTGACATCTTCAGAAGGTCCATTCTTTCTTAAAGTTGTTGATTGTTTTGGAAAGTGCAAGGATGCATATTTCCAATTTGAGCTTCTTCGAGAAGCTATAGAGGATGTTGGGCTTGATAACGTGGTGCACGTTGTGACAGATGCAACAACAATTTGTAGATCAACTGGGTTATTGATTCAAAACAAGTATCAACATATTTTTTGAACTCTTTGTTGTGTGCATGCATTCAATAATGCACTGAAGGACATTGGCAAGATTCAGTGGATATCAGACTTGGTGATAGTGGCAAGAGATGTGCAGATGTTTATCTGCAACCACCACACCTCCTTGGCTATGTATAGGGCTCACACGAGGAAGGAATTCCTCAAGCCCGCTGATACTAGATATGCTAGCTATTTTCTCTTATTGGAGAGGATGCTAGAGGTACAAGCACCTCTACAATCCTTGGTTGTGAGTTCAGAGTGGAGAAGGTGGTCATAATCAAAGACAGACACGGGGAAGAAGGTTAGGCTTCAAGTGTTGGACAACGATTGGTGGGCAGATTGTTCTTATTTGGTGTCATTCTTGGGCCTTATTGTGGAGGTCATTTGTTACACTGATTCAGAGGCTCCTAGTCTTGGAGAATTCTGTGAGACCTTTGATAGCATATTGGGTCATGTGAAGGTAGCCATTCAGAAGAGGGAGCCCTCATTAGAGTTCTGTACTTCCTAGATTCGACCCATCATTCAACGTAGGTGGGATCACATGAACACACATTTGCAATTTTGCACATCGCAGCTTATGCATTAAACCCAAAATTGTACGTTGAGAGACCTGGGAGGGTTCCTCCTATTGATGATCCTGAGGTAAAGAATGGTGTCCTAGATGCAATTGCAAAGATGTACAATGAGGAGGAGGGGGCAAGATTTCGAAGATAGTTTGTTCAATTTGCATCTCTTAGTGGCCCCTTCAACACACGTGGTGCTTGGGCAGATCGCATAGATCTAGCCCAAGATGGCCCGATTGGTTGGTGGAGGATGCATGGGAATGGTGCTCCAGAGCTCAAAGATCTAGCTATGCATTTGTTGTCTCAGATTGCTAGTGGCTCTGCAGCAGAGAGGAATTGGTCCACATATAGCTTCATCCACTCTATCAAGAGGAACAAGCTTACCTCTAAAAGAGCGAGGAAGTTAGTTGCGTGCACAATGCCCTATGCCTTGAGCATAGGAAGACACCTGAGTATTTGGAGGGACCAACAACATGATGGGATGTTGATCCAGAGGATGATGCAGAGGTAGATATGGAGGAGAGACTTGATGAGAGACATATGGGGTTGGTTGGTGTGCCACTTAGCATGTTTGAGAATGCTAGTGATTCAGATTCAGATGGTGATATGGTTGATCCTAATTTATTCATGTAGCAGCTGGATGGAGAGACTAGCGGGGCATTACCTTTAGGCTTGAGCAAAATTATGCTTGTTTATCTTTTGATATGTTGATGTTCTTATGTTATTCTGACTCTATAAAATTTTGACTCTTGATGTATCAGACTTGACTTTAGTCTTTTATAATTCTATAAAATTTTGACTGTGGATGTATCAGACTTGACTTTTATAATTTTATGTCAATATTGAATGTTTAGTATTCAATGTTCATAGTAGGAAGTGGAACATCAATATGGTTTAAACTTTAATCATAATGTATGATGTATGATTATATATTTGAATTTTAAATTTATATGATATTAGATAATGATATTCATATCAATGATCATGCTTTGCAGCTTTTCAATTCAAACCCAATTGTCATAGTGGACTCAATTTATAAATTATGTTTTATATTTAAGTTTTTAAGACCCTGACGTCCCCCCACGTTTCATAAAAATTGGTGGGGAGCTTTTGCATAGGCCGCTCATGCGTATCCTCGCCCCCTTGTCCCGGAACCTTGGTGGAACATTGCAATTTTATATATCACTGCAAGTATCATATCAACTTGTATGAATGAAATTGACAGTTATGAGACGAGAAGACATTCGAAACAGAAAAAGAGATCAAGCCTTTTCATCAGCAAGCTTTGAGGACAAAGCTTTTTGAAGAGGAATACAATGTTATGAATAAAATATATTAAATATAAACAATGATGATAATCGTAATAATGATTAGTTAATTAGTAATTAGTGTTGAAGAGGCATGTCTAAATGGGACATGACTTTCCATGAAGAGGCACCTGCCTAGTATATAAGCAGTCCCCTCACTCTTATTTGTAACATCATTCTTATTCATATATTTTAATATATATTCTTGTATCCTAAATGGAGATCTACATATTCCAAGTCTTCTGAAGTATTTATTTTTAACTTGAAAAATGAACTTTGTTTCTCATTTGGTTTCCTCAGACCAAGACTCCTTTATGAAAGATTCTCAGTAAATTAAACAAGAACATGAAAGCTTTATCTCCTGATTGTATCCATTTAAAATGAGCATGAATTCAGGCTCCATTACCTGCCAGCAACATGCCCCATCTCTTTAATAAATTTCTCCAACCTCATTGCTTCCTCTTATAGAGTTGTATTATAAAGATCCTTCTCCAAAAGGGTTCTGATTTATTGCAACTTCTCTTCGTTTTTGAGCTACCTTTCTTCCCCAGCCATTGATAACTGTTCTGCAAATTCCAGATTCCCACCAAAGGATCCAACTCCTGTCGTTGTGGTCATGTTGGGGAGAGATTTCAGACTTTGTGAACTAGAGACCTAAATTCCTCTCAGTCCATGTGAGAAACATTCCAGTCTGAACATAGAGTAGGTGAGTTTGTGTGGGACGTCCAATTGAAATAGAAGTGGTAATGGTGTTGTGATCTGAATCAACTCCACTCAAAATCACATAAACTGGATGTAATTTCCTGGAAAATTCAAGCCCCTAATCTGAACCATAAAATCTTTACAAAATGCTTTGAAGTTTTGAACACCATCTTTGACCCCATGCATCTTGCGTTAGGTAATTTAAAGTTTAAACCATCCTCCACAATCCAATTCTTTCTTTTTCTGTTTAGCATTACAAATCTGAATAGATGCTTGACACCTGCACCAAAACTGCTTTCCTGTTCCATTAATAACAAGGGAAGAAACACCTTCTCTGTTCGTACCCTATTCAACCATATTGAAATTCCGTCCCCAGTCCCTGTCAGTGCCAACAGCAAAGAGGCAAGCCAATGCCAAAGAATACTCCTATAGGAGCTAGAATTAGGAGTACAAACCAACCAAATCTGACTATTCTGTTCCTGAGCAGCAATGCTATACATACACACCTCTTATTAGGATCCGTTGTGTGATCCAGTACAAAGTACAAATATTTGAAGAGAGTGAGAGATTGCAGAACTCCACCTCCTCACCTTTGTTTGTGTTATATCTTAATTCAGAACCAGTGGATTATCCTCTTGAAGGAACATCACATCAGGTCTGTCTTCCTTTAAAACTTCTGTCATGAGCTGCTTGTGACTAGGGATAGTCATCCCTCTTATATTACAAGAAAGCATATGCTATGAATTAAATATATATAAAAATAATACAAATAATAATAATAATAATGATTAATGATTAATTAACTTGTAATTAGTAGTGAAGAGGCATGTCTCTAAAGACATGGCCGCTCATGAAAGGGTAACTGCCTAGGTATATAAGTGGCCCCCCTCATTTTTAACAATATCATCTCATATCTACTATATAATTATTATATAAATATATTACTGTCTTATAATGGATATTTTTATATACCAGATCTTCTGTGTATTCCTCTGAGCATACGAACTTTGTTTGTTACATTGATATCAGAGCATTCCTCTGAGTATACAAACTTAAAAAGAAGTTTTTGACATTTTCATACAAAAAGAAATAAAATAACACTACAAGATGTCACATTGAAGCCAAATTCATTTACACCAGAAGACATACAAGATATTTCAAAAGAAATCTTTCAAGAAGGTAAAAAGGTACTACAAAATATGCAAAGAGAAGTTAACCAAATCATCTCTGAAGAAATTTCTCAGCTTATAGACCTTAGTGAACAATTACTAACACAAATTAAAAAGCTTAAGAGGGACAAGAAGTCTCTAAAGACAGGTTAGAACAACATACTCAAGAAGAAGTATTGAATTCTTTAGTCGTAACAATACAATTTGAAGAAAAGGGAACGAATATTGATCCAGTCAATATTATAACTCAAGAAGAGGATAAACCAATTGAAGTCAAGATATACTCAGAAGTTACAATTCAAACCTCAGAGATTTCAAGTGAAGATCCAACGAGTAACCAAGTGACTTCTGTACATAAAGGAAATCAAATACTTAAAGTAAATCAAGAAATTGACACAACAACGTTAAAGGGAAATCAGATCACAAGAATTCCTTATCGACATCTGAATCACAAGAGAAGACATGATAATCAATCTACGGATTTGTATCACTCAACATAAACAACAAAGTTTTGTTCCGAAGAAAATTGAAGTTTGCACAATTCAGTCGGATGATAACAATTTAATACAAATTTACAGTAATTGAAAGATTCTACAAAAGATTGATTTAGGATGGTCAGATACCTTTTCAATGCGACAATATTGATTTAGGATGGTCAGATACCTTCTTAATGCGACGATTTTGTTTATCACTCAAAGGATCTTATCATCATGTATCAACAAAGATGACAACTTGAACTCCGAAATATACAAAAAGATAAAAAGACAAAGAAACAAATGAGATGCCTTGTCAGCAATAAGCTTTGAGGACAAAGCTTTTTGAAGAGGAAGGCAATGTTATGAATAAAATATATATAAAAATAGTACAAATAATGTTAGTAGTAATAATAACGATTAATGATTATTTAACCAGTAATTAGCAGTGAAGAGGCATGTTTCTAAAGACATGACCACTTATGAAAGGGTACCTGCCTAGGTATATAAGCGGGATCCCTCATTTGTAACAATATCATCTCATATCTACTATACAATTCTTATATAAATAAATGGATATTTTTATATATCAGATCTTCCGAGGATTCCTTTGAGTGTATGAACTTTATTTGTTACAACAAGGACAGCTTCATTCCAGAAGGATCTTCTTCATTAGGCTGCCAGATCTGTTATCCAAGACAAAATTACCAAGCGGAACATTATGGTGGGCAGGAGGTTTCTTAGCAGCATCCCTCTTTTAAAAAAAAATAGGCAAGGGTATCACAATTTGTAATCCTTTTTCTCATTACATTTACTTTGCCAACTAACATCAGTATCCAAACCTGAACAGAATCTGGAGCTATCTTGAGAATTTTCTCATTTGTGAAGAGGGCCTTCATGCATTTGAGCTACTGGAACAGAAGTGACAGAAGACAGAGGGGGCTGCTTTCCCTGACGTTTCCTAGAAGGCTACAAAGTATTCTGTTGCACAAGGATCACAGTGTGGGGCTGTTATGGAGGAGGTTTAGATTTCCTGAGGGGACAGTCTTGATTAAGATGCTTCTAGGTTGACATGCAAAGTGTGTATTGGGCAAATATAGATATTCAACACTATGTTGCTAAGCTCCCCCCCATAGTAATACTGTTATATATTGAGGAAATTTTATCTTTACGTAAACCACTATACATGCCCAAGGATTGGCTTTAAAGAAATTTCTCCTGCCATCTGGGGTTATTGACCAAATCTCTGATCAAACATATCAACGGGAGGTCTCATATCAATCTATAATGGGTAATTAGCCTGGTTGATTTCCTCTGGGTTCAATTAATGCCTGCAAAATTAACATATGGCAAGCTACAACCTATGTTGTATCGTATGTTTTAGAGTTTTTGAACATTTTCAGTTCATTATGTATGCTTTTTCTTAGTTCTTTTGTCATCTGAAAATGTAGGCATATGTTGCTGCAATCTGTTTGAGTTGATATATGTCCTCTATCTCTTGTACCTGGTAGCTATGCTTGAATATGGCAATGCTCAACAAGGATATTATAAAGAACAAAGAAAAGGCATGGCCAGAATTAATGTTCAGGAAGAGAAATCAAACACGGGTACACTAAATGCCACATTTCCTTCTTTCATACTCACAACTTCTCCCACAATGCTTTGCTTTTACATCTCAATATGGGTATTGAAGATCTTATTAACAAAGAGAACACTGTACAGCAGATTCTGTCATATATGGATCACATAATCATAATCCTTTATTGGCAAATTTATTTTGGATATCTCTGGGATTCAGGTAAGAAGGATGATTTGGCTATTTATGTTTAGGCGATTTTTGGAAAAATATGACCTACGCAGAGTTTGGTCAGTGCATGTTTGAGCACCTTTGAGTGAGGTGGTGATTTTTTAATTTATAGGAAATAGTATTGTATAATGTTAATCGTCAAGAAGTGAAGTAAATTCCATGAGTTTGATTTTGCCAAGGAAGGAACAGAAACCCGATAGGCAGTTGGACTTGTCAGACAGCATTACTGAAAGTCCCAGCTATTAAGAGCTTTTTAATCTGAAGAGTCTATTTACAAAGTAATAAATTCTATTGTATGTTTTACACTCAATTTATCTGATGTTTTTCATGGATGGAATGATGTGCATGTTTGTTCTTGAGTTAACCATTATATACTTTTGCTAAATATCACATTGTTCATTTCCCGGAAATTCTGAACATTGCAGTTATCAATCAACATTGAAGCAACTTTTTCAAGAAAATGGGAATGGAGGTTCTTCAAATTCTCAGTTGGCGGTTGCAACAAAGCGAATAATGTCTGCACTTCAAACCAATCTGGATGGGAAATCGAAGCAGTATAAAGATCCTGCACTGACACATCTCTTTATTATGAACAACATTCACTACATGGTTAGATCTGTACGCAGGTGAATACTTATCAGAGCTGTGAAAAAGAGTACAAACTTGGCATAGTGTTATTGCACTCATTGGCTGTGTAGTGCTTGTGATCAGATTCCATAGCATGTGATTCATTTTTTATATAAAACAGTGTAAAAGCAATGTTAAGTTCTGATTCCCTACTTTACAGGTCAGAAGCAAAAGATTTACTGGGGGATGAATGGGTACAAATTCATCGTCGAATAGTACAGCAGCATGCAAATCATTACAGAAGAAATGCTTGGGGCAAGGTATAATTCAATGAATCTACAGTGAAACAATAGATTTTTGTCCAGTTTACCAGAAAAATGAATGTGGCAATGATTTGGCTGGAGATGCAATGGATTTTCGAAACTCCAGGATTTGTTTGGGGATTCACCTGAATAATTCTCGTGAAAATAAATAGGCATACAAACCTACATTCAACATCAGGTTCTTATGGTTTTAGACATTATAAAAGACTACTCATTAAATATGACAATAGTATGTTTTTTAAAGTTAGCGATTTTCAATTTTAGGTTTGTATTTCAGCCCCTATACAAACCTACAATCAATATATCAAGTTTTTATGGTTTTAGACATTATAAAAGACTACTCATTAAATATGACAATAGTATGTTTTTTAAAGTCAGTGATTTTCAATTTTAGGGTTGTATTTCAGCCCCTAAAGAATTATGTTAGTAGCTGGAATAATTCTAATTTTTGGTAAATGCCTATGTTACCGGGATATGGAAATGGATCAGGATACAGAAATGGATCTGCCAAATTTTTGGAAAGTCAGGATATGTCATAGTACAAAAATATATAATAAATGTTAAAAAACATATTCAAAGTTCAAAATCAAAACCATTCATGAATCACAACATTAGCACTGAATTCATTAGATAATTTATAAATCCAAACACTGAAATAGTGCATCTTGCCTCATACAAAATAAGTTTCTCTCATCAATGGCCACTCTACTAGTATGATAAAGTAGAGTGGGTTTAACGACAAATCCTCAAATGGGTTTACATCCTCATCATCTACATTTTGCAACTCTACATCATGAATAGATGATGGTGTGCTAGTATTAATTTTAGGTATGTTCTATGCTTAGAACAATTTATTTCAATTTTCACAGTTAGCTCAATATCTTTTCCAGATTAGCAATCACATCAGCATTAAAGTAAACTGCAGATAGAACATAAACATAAATCGCAGAAGACAAGCCAAGACAAGAGGACACAAGATGTGGCGCTAGCCAGGGACAAACCCCAATGTGGGGAAACCCTTGATCAATTCTTCTTCTATGTTCTTCAATAGTTCAGCAAAGAGAGAGAGAGATAGTACATTTACACCAGAAGTCATCACATTGACTTTCTATATTTACATGAGATCAGTTAAAGACATGCTGCTTCAACTGATTCTCCAAGGTGACTCCTTCACCTATCATAGTGCTGCATCTCGTCCACTTGCTGCACCTCACCGTGCTGCACCATGCTGCACTTATCATCACAGTGCTGGACCTTAAAGACCATGCTATGCACTTCATGTCGCTACTCCTGTCACTGTGCTGCTCCAATCATTGAGCTGCTCTTATCATGGATCTGCACCCAATGTTGTACTCATCGCTGATCTGCACTCAATGCGGCACCATCACAGATCTGCACTCAATGACTGCTATGCTGCACTTCATCATCAGTTGCACCTGTCACTGTGTTACACCGAATCATACACTCAAGGCATACTGCTATATATTATCATCATCATGCTCCAATACCTTGTTGCTATACTACTTACATCATGCTGCTGCAATACTTATGATGCTCTTAACATGCAACATCCACTTTGCTGCATATCAGCCTTAGCTGTTTGCTATGGCTTGCAACCTAGCAGAGCGGCTAGGCTATAGTTACTTAAGACTGACTTATTTATCTTGCTGTTACCAACAACATACAAAGATATCAACGCTGTCCATCTAGAGTCTAGACTTCTATACGTTATGATGAGGGATCCTCTTGCTGCGGCTAGGGCTTCATTGACTAGCTGAGATTAAGGGCTGCACAAACAACTACATTTGTCCTTCATATGCTGTGGATTATGGCTGCACTTTACAGCGGCTTGACAGCAGATTAGGGCTCCTCCTTGGACAGCAGATTTGAGCTCTTCTTAGCTGCGGATCAGGCTTCCTCAACTGCGGATTAGAGCCTTCCTCCAAACAGCGGATAGGGCACATCCCAACTGTGGCTAGGGCAAGAACTGCAGCTTGATGTATCCTCCTAGGACTGCGGCTAGGGTTCTTAAGGACTTCTTTTGTAGCGTATAGATGTTCCCTTAGACAGCTGATAGATCTCTTATCAAACTGCGGCTTGGCAGCTCCTTTACCTGTTGCTAGATAACTTCATTGACTGCGTATAAGGAGACTCCTTTGATCAGCGGATTAGGGCTCTTCTGCACAGTGGTTAGAACCCTTTTAGGACAGTGTATAGGTCTAGAACCCTTTTAGGACAGTGTGTAGGTATAGAACCCTTTTAGGCTCCTTCCTTCACTGTGGCTAGGGCTTCTCCGTGACTGTAATTTAGGGCAGCGCATAAGTTTCTCCATGGCTGAAGCTTGATCTTCATTAGGGCAGCGTAGACTTTATTTCCATGGCAGCGTAGGCGTTTCTTCATGATAACAGAAGGGCTTCTTCCATGGCTGCATTAGGCTTCTCCATTAGAGCAACATAGAGCCAATTCTCCCATGACTGCATTTAGATCTAGGGCATGTTATCTTAGGGCAGCGTATATCCTAGGGCACTCCCTCTAGATCTCATCATCATCAAACCCAAAACAGGATGAAGAGAGATCACAAGAGTGAGTGAGTGTCAAATGACTTAAAGTCCTCTTCTATTTATACTAAAACGTAGAGCACAAGAGGGGGTTATTTGGTTGCTGGCCGACCTTGACGAATTGTCCATGACACAAATAAATTCATATCTCCATGAATACTTATCGGAATCGGATGATCTTTAGATCAATCCTACACCTTTCGATGAGAGGGATCCAAGAAAAATATCAGCTTCCATTAATAAGATGACCCACATGGAGTTTGGCCCTAGTTGCCAATTTTAACAGCTAGGAATGTCAAAAGCTGTAGCAAAAGTAGGCATTGGTTTTGTAGCATGCTTAAGTAGGTTGAGCTGAGTCATGGCATTCAATGTCATGTAATATCTCAGGTTCCACATCCCACATTCTACATATACCTTTCTTATACTCTGGACTAGAATGTTATAGAAGAAGGTTGGAATGAACATGTGCAAGATCGTTGGCCTTTATTGCTTCCAATTTGTTTAACTTCATTGATTGGATGAAGCCATATGTACTCCAATTCCTCTCAGTTGATGAAGGACTGGCAACCTGCGATAACAACCTCGTGGCTAGAGTTGACAGATGAATGTTGTCCCTGCTATGGAAGTCCCACCAAGTAATAGGATCCATATTCCCCCAATCATCCATGGCTAGAGGATATGAAAAGATACTAGTGGATTACACAAATTCTCCAAATTCCTCGTGCACTTCCTTTGCAATTCCTACATCCTTGTATATTTCCTCAAAGTTGTCTTATATCCCTGTACCACTTTAGAATCCTTATTGGGTGTTGTTTTACGAGGTAAACGCAATACTTTGGAATTGTAGTATTTGGGGTGTAGTTCATAGGCCAAAAGGTTTAATGGTGTGGTCATTTTGTTCCGCCTTTTGGTAACTATGTTCGTCACTTCATTGTAAAATACTTCAAAGGGGTCACATTCACTTGCTTTGATAATTTCCCTTATTCTCTCTAGCATACTATCTATGTTTTTGTAAAATGTCGAGGTAATTTTCTGCCTTGGGTTTCTTAGATCCCTTTCTGTTTAGAGGGAAAAAGACAGAGATTTGTTCAAGGGCAAATATATTTTTCAAACTGATGCTATTCTTCTATCAATATTGGCAACAATGCACAACCTTTAATAAATAATTCAAACAATACAATGCAAATCTAACGATTCAGTATTCAGCCCATACAATCATAAACTAGATTCAATCATTCAGTTCAGTGCAACCAATCCCATTGTAATTCAAACAAATTTAAGACATAGTTCGACTAACACTGAACCCTATTAATTAACCCAGTTGCACTACTCTATTAAATGTGATTTTGACTAGAGCCACAACAGGATGAAACCCTCGACCTGCTACAGGTAACCGTCAAGTAGAGGATGCAATATGCATCATATAGATGAACTATGCCTTTGTTCAAAACTACTCCATAAGACATACAACACTAAAATTCAATCTGACTTGAAGGGTCTCACTGATGAACTTTGTTGGTTATGTCCAAAACCCAGTAGCAAAGTTTACCTCGGAAGATTATGCCCCCACTACAGAATTCAATAAGACTTGCTCGATCTACTCGCTTAACCTTTTATTTAGCCTTGATCTGCCTAAGAGAAATATCACGACCTCTTTCCAGTCAATTTTGCATGTATTCGGTCAACAAACATTATGCTCTGCCTCAATGCACGTGATATTTTATGGCTGTAGACATTTCCAATTTCTTAGAAATTTTGGCCCACTAGCCCCAAGTACCAAGGCATCTACCTCAAGGATGAAAATTCACATGAATCCCAACCTCAAACAAATTCACTCATTTCCAAATTTTCCATTTGTTACGTCTTAATTAGTGTGAAAGTCTTGTCTCCGCCCTTAGTCATATGAAACCCGATCTCCAAAATAACTGTGTCTCGCTTTAGAAATTTAGGGATATGTTCTTGTTGCTTTTAGGCAAACTTGTAGGGCCACAAATTAGGTTGATCTTCCTAGGGTTTCCACAGAGTCTCATTGTTCTTTCAGATGCTCGATTTTCCTATGTCCATAACAACGAAACAAAGATAAAAAGGGAGAATAACTTCGTTGCTTCCTTAGACAAATGATTCCTGTGCCAGAACAAGGAAGAGTGACTAGGTAGGGTGGGATCACCTCCACCGAAACTAGTTCAGAAGAGAAGATGCCGTCTTAAAACCTGAGAGCCCCAGGCTCAACCAATACATAGGAGAAATAATCCAATCCAAGACATGTCTCAAATGAGGGGTCTTCTCCTAAATTAATTTAGTTCGCCCCCACGTCCCAACTTTTGGGATTTTTACACAAGCACCCCCAAAACTTGCCCAACATTGGGTATTTTGGGTTTTTTTTCTCATTTATCGAGGACTATGGCCGACGAGGATCAATAAGCTATTTTGTCCCTTGGGTTAATTAATCCCTCGGGGACATTACAACCCCCCCTTCCTGACATTGCTTGTACCCAAGCAATGGTAGATCTGGTTGCAACAAGCTTTGTCTTTTTAGAAACCCCTTCTTCAACAATTGTAACTCTCTACCTTTTCTAGATGATTAAGTTGTTGCTTCCACTCGTTTCATCATTAGTGAAATCTGCGGAAAAGATGCAATTGTAAATCTCTAGGAATGGTTCGTTTGTGGTGGATCCTCTCTTAAATAGTGAACTTGTTACAATTCCTTTCATGGGTCATCCATAATATACTATTGGTTCCTTTGAAGGTGACTTATTCCCATCTTCCTGGTTACTCCCTTTTATGTGTGGTTGGTTATTGAAAATATTCAGCCTGTGTGGAAAAACCAGGGCTGTGGGGGAGCCCCCCTAAAATCTACACCTGAAGTGCACTGTGAGCGGGAGCACCCTTCTCGAAATTCGCTCCCTGTGAGAGCAAATTTCAGAAGCTCACTCCCACAATTTTTTATTTTTATTTTTTTTTTTAATTTAATTTAATTTAATTTTTTTTGTTCGCTCCCTACTTTTTTTCGCAAAAAAGTTCTGCAAAAACGTTCAAAACACAATATTTTTTTCAAGAAACAAGAATTTTTGAGTGGGGTAGCCTAATATTCAAGCCTATAGCGCTAGTATTGATATGCAATTCATGGTAATGGTAAATTCTTAATGTAAAAGTGGCATTCCTTTCATTTTCATCTTTTTACGTAAATTTTTAACATTATCATGAAATGACTAAGGATGTTTGAGAGTGGTTCCGATCTCATTGGATTTTATATGGAGAAAGTAGAATTTTAGATCTCACATAAAATCCAACAAACTTATCAGTTTTCTCAGGGTTTCAAGATTTGGAGGATTGTAATGTTTCCATTGGATTTAATCATGTACTAGGGTATGGAACTCGTATTTAAACAAGAGCACCAAGCCCTCTAAGTGTCTTGATGTTAGTGACATTGGTTGTCAAACTTCTCTATCACGGCCCTACTAAAAATGTACCCATCACTTAAACAAAATCTTGACTTGACATGCTACGTTTTTTTCTATTTTATGTTAATGCTTAGAGGGTGATATTAATGATAAAGATCTCAAGATAGGGAATGGTTTTGATGATATGTAGGTATTTGTTGTAGCATGATTTTTTTGGATGTTAGAGGCCATCTAGAGGTTATTTGTTGATGTATTTTTGGTTCAGGGATGGATTGCACTCGATGCTATATTGGTTTTGTGCACCCTTACATGATATATAAATGAGAACTTGTAATTTTTGGTCCTATGGTTGATGAAGATTATAACTATTAGATGAATGATGTTATATGGTTTAATCCATGTTTTTACGTTTTTTATCACCAATTCATCATTCTACATGCTTTTGTTGACATATATGCATCAAAATATATAAAAATATATATTATATAAAATTCGCTCCGAAAATTGCTCTTAACCATAGAGCTTTTGAAAATGTTGCTCCCTGCTCTTGCTCCCAGGCATCCATAGGAAAAACAACCCATCAAATAGTATAAATTTAGTGGCAACAATTCCTCTTGAAATCTTGCAACCCTTTGCTTTTGACAAAAATGTTGTGGCAACCTTCATAATGTCTATTTGACTTGTAGGCGGGTTGTAAACCATCTCATTGCCATGATTTGGATCCTTTATTCTTGTATTTGCAACCATCCCACGAAGCAATTGTGCTGTTGTGTACCCCTTTTTACGCTCCTTGATGTCCCTCATATAATCAACGCGACCTGTGCCCCTTTTCTTAAACCCTTTGGAATGATCTCTCACAACCTGCTCTCCTTCTTGGCCCTTGTTAGCATCAACAGCCTGATCTATACATGTTGGTGTATAGTTCTTGGGCTAAGGATGAAAACTTCCCGCTGGTTTGTTATGTGTAGTTCTGACCTCATTGGATTTTACGTTGTGGCGTGTAGTTCTCCAGTTGACATGCAGGTGACTTCTCCTTGTTTGGGTATAACCTCCATTCGCTGAACTGTGACAATGCGGGATCAGCATTGGTCATGCCTTTCAGAAATACCTTGTTTCCCTTTGGGTCTTGGAATTCCATTTCCATCGTTTGGTATTTCATCACAATTCGTCCCAACAAGTACAACCATTGAACTCCCAACACCATGTTAGTATCTGCGAATTTTATTACATAAAAATCATCAGTGAGTGTATACTTACCAAGAGTGATGCTCAACTAAGGGACTACTTGGGTACATGCCATATGATATCCATCAGCTACCCTCACTTCGAAGCCCTCAAATTCTTGGACGGGGATGCCTCTCCTTACCACTACGGTTGCATCAATAAAGTTGTATGTTTCTCTTCCATATATCAATACTACAACACGCTATCCTTGTACAACGCCCTTGATTTTGAAGTGTGATATTTAGGTACTCCTGAGAGTGGCGATAATATCTCCTTCAATTCTGGAAAGTCGTTTCCTCAATGCTTTTAGGGGTGGTGCTCCTTCATAGATGTTAAGCGCCTTGCTTGGCGGCTACATTGTATCACTTTCATTGTGATTATTGGGGAGTACTTCAATGTAGTGAATCTTCCCTTTTCCCAAATGTCGGTGACCTAGTTCCCATGGCTCTTTGCAAGTGAAACAAAGCTTCTTTCTCTTGAGCTTGTTTCAAGTCTCTTTATCTAGTTGATCTTTCTTGGTCTCGTTGTCCAAAGATGTCTTCTTGCCCTTGTCCTTTGGAATGACTGGTGGCATGGTTGGAGCCTTCTCTTTTGATGTTGCACCTCCATATCTCGCTTCTTCTAGATGGCATCCTCAAGGGTTGTGGGATCGAATGCCTTGACCCAGCCTTGTTGGTGTTTAGCTAATTCTTCCATGAAAAGCATGACTAATCGTTCTTTAGATATGTCTGTCACCATGACTGTGATTCGCTCCAATTCTACAATAAACTCTTCGTGCAATCCAGTTTGTTTGAGTTCTGCCAATTCTCTGAAGTGTATATCCAGATTCTTTTGATCAAATCTATCTATCAGCCTTTGCATAAAGTCTATAGGAGAAGTGATGTTTGCATGCCCAAATGTAACCAATCCATTACACCATCATTCATGTGCTTCTCCTTCTAGGGGTAGTGTGGCAAATTGAATAGTATTTGTTACTTGCATGGTATTAAGTCGGTATTAGGTGTCCAACTTTTGCACCCAAGCTCTAGCTGAGCATTTTGATGCCCCATCAAAAGAGGGGATGGGTAGCTTCCTTACCTTTTGAGCCAAATCTAGATTTCGTTAATCCCTGGGTCTATTCTAATATTTGATGTTGCTATACTCCTGGATGGTTAGGGTTGCTTGAGTGTTCTATTCTAGTGATACATACTCTCGAAAGTATTCATGAAAGAACCTATTTTGCTTTGCTTCTTCTTGGGTCATTGTCTATTATTGGTTTAAAAATTGAGGGTGTAAGTTTCTAAGGTTCCTTCCATTGTTTGCCTAGTTGTGTGTTTGAGGCACAACATTGGAGAAAATAGGGTTATGGCTAATGTTTCCTTCAAAACCAACCCTCTTACCTGTGTTCAACCCATTATTACCAAGATTATTGATGGCTAGGACAATGGCTTGAGCCATCTGTTTTTACCCCTCCAGTAGCATGTTGGTCGTTTGCTGTTGTTGGTGGTGTATTGCATTTAGTTTAGTAGGATACTAGGATCCTGATCCCCTTGCCCCATGTGATCTCCCGTTGTTGGCTGATGGTTTTTCCTCTTTTTTCTGATAGTGACATTGCTTGTATGCTCTGGAAGCATTCAAAGTTGATGCATTCACAACTAGCAGGATTTGTGAGCTCTGTACCACAGTAAAATGATGAGATAATTTTTTGCTTAGGGTTTCTTAGATACCCTTTTGTTTAGAGGGAAAAAGACATAGATTTGTTCTAGGGAAAATATGTTTTTCAAACTAATGCTATTCTTCGATCAACATAGGCAACAATATAATTCCACAGTGGACAACCTTCAATAAATAATTCAAACAATGCAATGCAAATCTAACTATTTAGTAATTTGGCCCATATAATCATAAATTGGATTCAATCATTCAAATCAGTGCCACCAGTCCCGATGTGATTCAAACAAATTTAAGATAAAGTTTGACTAACACTGAACCCTATTAACTGACCCAATTGTACTATTATATCAAATGAGATTTTGACTAGAGTCGCATCAGGATGAAACCATCGACTTGCTACAGGTAACGGTCAGGGCCACATTAGGATGAAACCATCGACTTGCTACAGGTAACTGTCAGGGAGAGGATGTGATATGCATCATAGAGATGAACTTTGCCTCTGTTCAAAACTTCTCCATAAGGCCTACAACACTTGTGAAAATTTGATCTAACTTGAAAGTCTAATTGATGAACTTCGTTGGTTTTGTCCAAAATCTAGTCACAAAGTTTACCTCGGAAGATTATGTCTAGGTATAGAATTCAACAAGACTTGCTCGATCTACTCACATAACCTTTTACTCAGCCTCGATCTGCCTTAGAAAATTATCACAACCCCTTTCCAGTGAATTTCGCATGTATTTGGTCAACAAAGATTACGCTCTACCTCAGTGCATGCGATATATTATGGCCGCAGATGTTTCAAATTTCTCAGAAATTTCGGCCCACTAGCCCTAGTTACGAAGGTAGCTACCGCAGGGATGAAAACCTGAATAGATCCCAACCTCAATCAAATTCGCTCGTTTCCAAATTCTCCCTTTGTTCCACCTTAATTAGCGTTAGGACTTTTCCTCTACCTTTGGTCGTATGAAAGCAGACCTCCAAAATGATTGTTTCCCGCTTCAGAAATTTAGGGATTTGTTCCTGTTGTGTATAGACAGACTTGCAGGGCCACAATCTAGGTCAATTTGCCTAGGGTTTCCACAAAGTCTTGTTGTTCTTTCAAATCCCTGATTTTCTTATGGCCAGAACAATGAAACAAAGAGAAAAAGGGAGAAGAACATTGCTACTTCCTTACACAAATGATTCATGTGCTAGAACAAGGAAGAGTGACTAGGTAGGGTGGGATGACCTCCACCAAAACGAGTCCAAAAGAGAAGATGAGGTCTTAAAACCTCAAAGACCCAGGCTCAATCAATACAGAGTTGAAATAATCCAATCCAAGACATGTCTCAAATGCTTCTAAGCCTCTTCTATTTAAAGATTTCCATGAGGGATCTCCTTTTAAATTAATTGAGTGATGTTCGCTCCCAAGCCCCAACTTTTGGGCTTTTTGTCCAAGCGGCCCCAAAACTTGCCCAATGCTGGGTATTTTGGGGTTTTTCCCATCATCAATGACTATAGCTTACGGGGATTGATAGACTACTTCACCCCTTGGGTTAATTAATCCCTCGAGGACATTATAGCTTTTTTAGACCTTCCCTAAGCAAGACATATCTATGTCAAAGCCTATTCCAAGCAGGGAAAATTTTAAAATACCTTGGACCTTTTTAGAACGGGTTTCAAGTTCAAATAGCAATTATTTGAAACACTTTTTATACACTATTTTGTAAACCTAAGGACTTGATCGTATAGATATGGTAAAATACAGGATTTCCAATCAAGCAAAAGAAAGGGAATGGATACTCAATGAGAGTGAGTAGTTAAACAGAATTATAGCATAAAGAATACTCTTTTAAGCTGTCGTTACCTCAGAGAGTGGTATTTTTATTTCTCTTTATCTTGGGATTCTATCGAAACGATCCCAGGACGTAATCTCGACGTAAAGTAATAGTGGAAAAAGTATTCCAGAAATAGGTTCTTTTCCGTTCCGTAGAAAGTCGGGTTAATTCGTTTCAGGATCAATAGTGGACAACGGAGAGAGAGGGATCGAAAACCCTCCGGTACGGATGATCCGTACTACAAGGCTAATAAACTCCAACATGAAGTTATTAATTCTGAAAATGACCCTATTTCGCTGTACTGCTCCTAATCGAGTCATGTTGGCGATGTAGAAGTTAAAGAAATAATTCTATTACTAATAGGTGGTCAAATTGGCTAGTTTACCCAATCATGCTCATTGTGGCAGCTGTAGATATAGGAGTTATGAAAAATACGTCTCAATGGGCATGGTCACTATGGCTATGAGGCGGTCGCCAAGATAGAACAGTGATAGAACTTCACTATATTGGTAAATAATGTAGAGAGAGATGTTGACATCGATCTCCAAGAAGCCCAGGAAAATTTTCCGTCAATGACCATAGCTTGCAATGCTTGTCTAACCTCCACAAGCCTCTTTATGACTAGTGTGAGAGGCAAAATGAGCTTCAACAACCTACTTCTTAAAATAAGTTTTGAGAAGTCAAATCTCAAATCAAACATCATATACAATTAAAATTAAGAACTCATAATGCATATAACACTAATTAAAAAGAGAGTACCTTTAGTAGCGCCAACTTTGCAAAACCCTAATATATTGCTTGAGACATTAAGTGATTGGTGATAAAAAATTGGGTCTCCTTTGATGCTACACATATGTCATTGATCCACTCAATTTCACCAATCTTGGCAAGCATGAGGTTCAATGAATGCACTGTGCATGGAGTCCAGAAGATGTGATCATATTGATGCTCCATCATCAAACCCATGGATCTAAAAATTTTTGTGTTGCCTGTGATGGCTTGGACAACATTTTGTAGCCCCACTTTTTCTATTCCATCAATAAGAATTGTGGAGATGAACATTGCATCTTTCTCCACTCCGCTACAATCAACAACTTTCAAGAACATTGCTCCTTGGGGGGGAAATTGCAATAACAATAATTAAAGGGTTTCTTTGGTTTCTCCATCCATCAGAAAAAATGGACACCCTATTTCTTCCCATGTATCATGGATTGATTGTAATTGTCTATCCCCAAATTGTCTTTTTGATGTTAACAGGACAATGTGCACATTTTCATAACCAAGGCTCTTGTACCCTTTTGGTGCTTCATTAATTGCTTTAATCATTTGTTGTAGTAAGGTGAGTTGAGTGCTAGCCCATTTGCAATAAATGCAATGAGCTACATGCTCATCAACAACTTCTATACCTTGGTTATTGAATGGTGCTTGGTTATTAACGTGACAATTGTTCTAGATGGCAATGGAGGCTTAGTTGTAGAGCCTTACACCAGGGGTTCTCTTAGGGACACTCTTATTAGCGACTTCTTGCAAACATGCATAGAACTTAAGTTTTGCAGGACTCAAACTTGTCCCAAGTCGGCCATTTAGACCATTTGGGCCACTGCATACCAACATCCTTGTTTTAGTTTGTTGGGTGAGATGGCCTTTCACCCTAGTGTATGAGCCAATTCAAACATTATTGCATTCACAACATCTCCATTTATATGAACTGCCCTGAAGTTTTTGCCAAGAGTTTCTACATATTGCCATAAAGGAGATAAGGAGATGTTGGGTCTTTATTGAGATTTGTCCCCTCACTTGGTTGATGTTGTGTGGGTTTATAATTAAGTAAAAATCATAAGTTGTAATTTATAGCACATAATGGTAGTGACCTGTAAAATAAAAGAAGTAAAACTATAAAACTAATGTAGAGCAACATATGACTAAAAATTAAAAATTAATATAGAGAAGCAAACAATGGCTTAAAATAATTTAATCTAGGTCCAAAGGATGAAAATAGTTTATGTTATAACTTAAATCAGGTTATAATTTATAGCTTATAGTTAAACTGGTTTATATTAATTTAAATTCTAGTTTAAATTAATTTATGTTATTCGAAACTATACCTTTTGAACTATTTTATTATTTAGTTTGTAGTTTATATTATAGTGTAAATTATTTTATATATAATATATCATTTTACTTTACATTATAATATATTATATTTTAAACTATTTTATATTAGAACTATTATATTTAATTACTATTTCTATATATGAACAGAGCTTCCTTTGATTAATAAGTTAGGTGTATTATAGTAAGGCAGGCTTAATATAATAACATATTTGCTTAGTTGCAAAATAAATAGTGATGATTTAACCCATAAATATCCCATATGTTGAGATTATAGCTTGGAAGGTGATTTTGTATGGATTGGGTGCCATGACATGCAACGAGTCGAGACATTAGACGACAATTTAATTTAATTGCTTGGTACCCTTTTACAAAAGGGAAAATAAGTCATTGACAGATTAAGTTGTGACCGTTGATCTAAGTAAAGTGGACCTAATCTCAACTGTCGAGTTTAGGGATTTCGCTTAAGATTAGTGTTTGATCTTTCTAATAAGAGGTTCGAGCCAAAGGAGAGACAATTGATTAGCACGAGTTGGGATTCAGTGGAGCGTAGTATTTGGTAGCGAAAGTGAGAAAAGGCTTGATCAAGCCAACGAGGCCAAAATCAGGGCAAGCGATATCAACAAAGTCGAGTTTCTTAGAGCGAGTAGGCCGAGTTTTCCTTTTGCGTTGAAGTTCTTATGTTGGGCCATGTGTCTGGGTCGTATAAGGACCGAGTGAGAGAGGGCTGAAATATTTTGTTGTGTATTTGCTGAAATTAATTCCTGTAAGACTACTATAAAAAATATTTCTCTGGAAGCTGAATAAGAAGCCCAACATTTGCAGCATGGTTGAAGAAAAAGTTTTCGCTCATTGCATGTCTCTTGAGTTCAGTTTCCACTGACGTGTGGTACATTGACAGTGGGCGTCCTTGCCACAGGATGAGAGTTAGAGTATTTCACCAGTTTGAGGGAGGAGTTGGATTTTTACATAGAGCTTGGAGATAATGCCAAGTACCATCCAATTGGTATTGGCATAGTCAAGTTTCAAAGGGAGTTTGGAAAACCCTTATTGGTGGAGGAAGTGTTGTATGTTCTGGATATGACAAAGAACTTGATCTCAATTGCTACCCTGGAGGAAAAGGGTTATATCGTGATGTTTAAGGAGGGTAAACTGTATATTTGGCCCAAGAACTCCAAGACAATGTGTTGGACATTGGATAAACCATTGCTCCCCATGTGTTTCGTGACATGGACTAATCGCCTCTCGTGGATCCTTATCTCTGGCGATGCAATCGTTGACTAACACTTGTGGGTTTTGGTCTAACGACGGTCGTGATTCCCAACATAATGAAGGTGATAGGAATCGGGGAGAGCAACTTGTTTCGATTGCAGTTTGAGCTAGCACATGCATTTGTAAGTTGTAGCAAAGGGTTGGGAGAGTTATGGCACATGAGGATGGCTCATCTTCATCATGGAGTGCTTAATGTCCTCAGGGAGATGGTAATGGGGTTGTTGGAATTGAAGGTCGAGCAACATGAGAGATGCAAGGGTTATGCACTTGGTAAATATGCCAAGACCAATTTTCCGAGCAATGACACTAGGTCCAAATGGATTTTGGATCTAGTACACTCAGACGTGCGTGGACCCATGTCAACAGTATCTTGAGTAGGTACCTATATTATGTGAGCATCATTGACGACTTCTTCAGGAAGACGTAGATCTATTCATGAAAAATAAGGATGGAGTCTCCAACAGATTCAAGGAGTTCAA
Organism: Pinus taeda; assembly: GCA_000404065.3. Taxonomy (NCBI): domain Eukaryota; kingdom Viridiplantae; phylum Streptophyta; class Pinopsida; order Pinales; family Pinaceae; genus Pinus; species Pinus taeda. The sequence goes on from APFE030169092.1 coordinate 105,359, forward strand.
GACTCTAGTTGAGAATCTGACAGGGAGAAAAATCAAGATGTTGAGGTCAAACAATGGAGGCAAGTACACATAAAATGCATTCAAGGACTTCTGCATGGGAAGGCATCAAGAAGGAGTCAAAAGTTTCATACAACCCTCAACAAAATGAGGTCGCAAAGCGGAAGAATAGGGTTAGTGTTGGAATCGCCAAGGCCATGCTCCATGACCAAGTTCTACCTTTGTTTTTGTGGGCTTAGGCATGCAACAATGTCGTATACTTGCATAATAGAAGTCCACACAAAGTGTTGGGTAGTTGACACCGGGGGAGGTGTTTACAAGGAAGAAACCATATTTGGGGGACGTTTGCTTCGTTGGCTTAGTGTATTGCCATGTTCATGAAGAGAAGAGGACCAAGTTGGAACCTACTATGGAAAAAGGTATCCTTGTGGGTACAATGAGACTTAAAAAGCCTATCATGTTTACATTTTTGCTCTCATGAAGATAGTAGTGCACAAGGATTTGAAGTTTGGAAAAGACATGGCTCTTCGGAAGTCTAGCAACATCATTGAGGCCTAGGAGGAGCAAGCACCAAAGATCGAGTCAGTGTAAATTCCTCCAAGTATAATTATGCAGGGTAGTGAGCAGAGTAAGTAGGCCGAGCATAAAGATCAGAATGATCAACAAGGGAATCCTCACTCCTAGCCTTAGACTCTAGGGACAAGGAAGAAGCAGGAGAAGTGGGAAAAGCAAACATTGAGAGAGGCCTAGGAAGTGCTCTGAGATATTCAGTCAAACATAGCAAGGCTCCTTAGTGCTGTTTTGGGTATATGGCATTGATGAGTGAGTTGATTGTGGTTGAGCCTACCAGCTTTCAAGAGGTGTTCGAGCATCAGGTGTGGATGGATAAGATGGAGGCGTAAATATTAAAATACTTCGTAGACAAATACATCCATTGTAGGACAGTAAATGTAAATTGTATATTATATAAAAAATTGATGTAGGATGAGTACAAATGAGAATGAGGGTCCTGTATATATACCCAGGTAAGTACCCTTTCACGAACAAGCATGTCTCTAAGACATGCCTTTTCATTATTAACTAATTAACCATTAGTTAATTTACCTATTATTTATTATTATATTTATATTACTATGATTATTATTTATTATCTA